>JAEIJG010000006.1:0-105993 GCA_037289395.1 Beauveria scarabaeidicola | reverse complement strand
AAAAAAAAAGAAAAAAAAAAAAAAAAAAAAAAAAAAAAAAAAGGCAACACCACATTCCGCGAATTCCCTCCACCAGCCACCCCCCAACCATGGGCTCCCTCGACGTCGTTCCCTACTGGCACGTCAACGTCCCCGAGCGGGAGCGCACCGACGACTGCCCCGCGTTCCTGCGCGGCCTCAACCCCAAGGACCTCGCGGGCGTGTCGACGCCCGACTCGGCCTACGAGATCCTGCCCTGGGCCGAGGTCGCCCGCATCGTCACCACCAACCGCCTCGAGCGCTTCCAGCGCGTGCCCTCGCAGCTGCGCCGCTACAAGAAGTTTTCCTACCTCACCGCGCAGCGCCACGGCACCATTGCCGCCTTTGTGCTCAACGAGCGCCTGCGCTGGACCGCGCCCGTGCGCCCCCGCGGCAGGCCGTTTGAGTACCCCGACGACTACAAGGTCCTCTACAATGACTGGCCGTACGGGCTCGACTCGCGCATCATTCACCTCGTCGTCTGGACAAAGTTTGAACTTGTCGCTAATCCGGCCACCGGCGACCTCACCGACACGGCGCGCGCAGAGATTGACGACTATGTCACAAGGACGTTTCGCTTCAAGATGCCCAAGGATCATGTAAGTCGCCCGTCCCCCCCCCCCCCTTTCCTTTTTTCTTCTTCTTCTTCTCTGCATCTTATACTGTGCATCTTGTCCATCTTTGCGAATTTCTCTTGTGAGTGCGTAATGTGTACTGACCCCGACAGGTCATGTGGTTCAAGAATTGGGCCGCTCTCAAGTCCATCCATGCAGTCGAGCACTTTCACGTCATGCTCTTCGACCCTGATCCCGACTTTATACGTGAGGTGACCAACGGCGACATTCCTCAGTGCAACAAACTCACTGTATAGCGCGAGGACTCGGTTGCAAACACCAGGTGTCGTTTGCTTTGCTCGTAGCATTGCGTGCATGTGCTCTTCGAGGGGCAAATCTCTCTTTTTTGACTTGATGATTTCTACTGTATTTTACGTGACATGAAGACCATTACACAGCGAGACTTTGTTCTTTTCTTCTCATATCCCGGACAGGCTTTTGGCATTGTCTCATTGTTCTTTATAGTTTGCCCGCTGTATGCCATCTTTTCGGTTTCTGTTCAGAGTGCCTGCAGAGGCCATGGCCTATTTTAGATGTAACAATACCCATTTCGGTTTAAAGAGCCCTTGATTTCTTCTTCTTAATTCGGTACGTTGACCGTGTTTGTGCTCATCTCGACGCATGCCGCGTCTGCGAGTGGCACCGCAATCGGCTTCTCCAACGAAATGTTAATGTTCCATCCTGCGCCATCACGAGGCGGCGTGTGCTTTCGATCAAGGTGCGCAGCAATCACCACCGTCAGCCGAGTCCCCAGAGCCTCGAGCGTCCCGTACGAAGACTCCGACATGACCTAGCAGCAGTGTTAGGAAAATGTGGCCTCGAAAAAACATGCCCGGGACACTGGAATTGCAAACGACTTACCGTCACCACAACCTGCTCCAGTTCTGGGTAAACATCCGCATCGTCCTCCAGCCGATCAATCTCCACGCTCGCAAGCACAACCTGCTTGGCCAGCCTCTCATTGCTATTCACGCCAATCAGCGTCGGAACTCGGAGCCTGTGAATCTTGAGCGAGACTGCGCCCTGACGCATGACCGGTTTCACCTGCCCGCCGCCGCCGTCTGCCGCGACCAGCTCAAACCCGCCCGTTACCGTCAAGCTGACGCCGTCCCCGAGAAGCGTCGCCTTTGGCAGATGCAGCGAAATCTCCAGCGCCCGCAGGTGCGCAAAGTGCAGAAACGGCGGCGATGGCTGCTGTCTCTCCTGCCGCTGCAGCAGCGACGAGCCCGCCTCGACGCCCTGCCCGCGCGAGTCCACGCCCGTCATCTGCGCCCAGGTCGTGTCCAGCAGGTGTCGCAGGCTCTGGACGGGCGCGACCGCGGCGAGGATGGACAGGATGGCCTTGCTGAGGAGCCCGTAGTGGACGGTATCCGCGGCGACGGTGTCGTTGGCCGAGGATGCGTTGAACGGCGCGTCGAGGGACACGGCCGCCGTGATGGCAATGGGCTGCGGCCGGTCGGGTCGGCCCCATGCGTCCTGGGGGCCCTGGATCGTGGCATGCAGGTTCTTGACTTTGATGGTGGAGGGCGCTGGAAGGTGAGCATCGCGTGCGATTTGGGGCGCCGATACCAGCGGCACCGCCATGACTGCGGCGGATGAGATTTTTGGCAAGTTGGGTGTGACTTGGTGATGGGTCCCGAGGTCGTTTACACCGCTGTTTCTATATTCCTGCAGCTGGCAGTTTGACGTTTAAGATTTCGATTGACCTTTTGCTAGCTGGTGCTGACGAGGACTGCTGTTGATGCTACTGACAGACGAGGGTTGATACTGTTGGATCAAGTCCATCATGAAGGTGGGGCAACCAGTCATGGTGTGTAACTTGTCGTCAACTGCAGCTCTTGACCGGTTCATAGGTTCACAAAAATAAATGTAATATTCGTGCGACTTGGCAATAACATTTGATGGAACCTCGGCGTTTACAAAACCCATGCTCGAATGCATCTCGTCCGATGGCGCAGGTCAGAAGCGTCGTCACCAGTGCTTTCCCGACACGAAAGCTGGCTACCCTATATCACGGATGACGAGAGCACATTCGCTTCCTGGGTTTTAGATGCATCTACGGAGCCGAGTTCGGGATCGCCCTCTCCGACTCGGACTTGTGTGCCTTTTGGCGCCTTGAATGCACCCGTCTCACACGGCTCCACGGCAATACACGACATGAACCAAGTATGAAGCATCAGATCACCACGGGTTACTGGGTATTGGCCGGATCAGCCGAGCATAAATTTCCCAGTGGAGGGAGGAAGATCATTTTAGGTCGGGAGCACGGCTTGAAACAAGCTAGGTCTGCCATTGAGGCAAGGGGGTACGAATAAGCTTTTGGCCCGGGCGGTGCGGGACGCCTTTCCCGTGTGCTCGGGCCGATGCTGCGCATCATGGAGAATTGGCTTCTCCTAAAGAAAAGCTAAAAAAGAAAGAATACGAGGTATAAAAATGAATTATGAACAATTTAAGTTTTCTGGTGCTATATTTGCTGCGGGTGGTACTTACCGGAGAGTGCATGGACAGGCAATATCCACTGGCTGCTGCGACTTTTGGATAACCACATCGAAAGGCAGCCCAAGACTAATCCTACCAAATTCAGCTGGGGAGTATCCGTACTCTCGAAGAATTTATTAAACGTCTGCAGACATGTCAATCATCTTCAGTCAGCCAAAATGCAGCAGCATGGGCACCCCCACTGACTTAACGTTCCCCCCAGCCGAGTCCATGTAAGCCACATTTTAGCCTGGCATCCGACCCCTGACGCTAGGTATCGTGGGATGGCAGGAAAGAGCCCGCAATGGAGGACCGTGTACTCCGTAATCCGTACGGAGTACGGATACCAGTACGGATAAATTCGCTGCAGAAGAAAAAGCACAGGGCAGTTGCCCCCCCAAGTCGAACCCGCTGGGGCTGGGACAATGTCCAACTTAGCAACGAGTCTGTTCTACGTATGCCTCATGTGTGCCGTTCTAGTATCGTTACGCCGACACCCGGTGGGAATACGGCGCGACCTCTCTGAGAGTACTTTTTGCATATGTAATGCTGAGTGATGCGCAGATCCGCGCAGATCATCTTCCAGCGTCTGCCCAGACAAAGGCAGCTGCCGTTGAAGCAAATTTGCCCTGGCAGACCAGCAAGACCCTGTCGTGACGATTTACATTTCTCCGGAGTGGGCTGAGGGCTCCTCTTTGCAATGCTCTTGATGAGGGCCTCGATATCTCTCAAGCCCAGCAACGGTGGGGATATGGCCTCGATGACGTCTCTGACCTTGAAGATGGTGACTCTCGGCTCGGCGATTGCGTTTTTATTGTAGACGTACAGATTACGGAGTACTAGGGCACCCTATCTGGCGATATTGTACTACATACAACCCCGCTTGCAGTTGCCAGAAAGATCCAGCCACTTTGAGATTGATGGCAACGAGATCCAGAAATTGGACCACTGCCTACCGGAGGAGGAGGTAAGAAGCGACGTCATGGCATCGTTGCCCACCGTCGAGTGTGTAAAGGAGCTCTTGGCGTGACCAAGTGCCGAGATTTCTCTGCTTCCTGCCCAGTTCTCTAGGTTCATACCCACCAACAAATTATTGTTCTCGGTCACAGCGCGATGCAAAAGGAAAAAAAAAAGGCACATTTTTGTATTAGAACTCGCTGCACTCCTAGTCCCCGAGGCTGTACACATTTGATGGCTGTGGCTTGCGCCAGTGGTGGAGTAATTCTCTCATCAAGGGAGCGCCATGCAAGATGCCCTGCATATGGATAAAGGTTTTTGTGATATAGTCTGGCCCTCAAGGGCTCAACCCATCGTACGGTTGTAATGCTGTCATGTCGAAGTGTTTTTTTTTTTCGACGCACTGAAACATGTTTCCCCAAAAGGAAGAAGAATATGAGAAAAGGGTGTGGGTGTAGAAACGGCTTTGTACAAGAGAATCTCCACGTTGTAGAGTTTAATAGGGGCCCTAATTTAAAAGACTGAGAGCCCTGGCTCGGCAAATGGGCTCGTCTTTTTTTATTCTCCTTGTCACCGTCTTTGTTCCGTCTTCTCGGCCGCTGGGCCAAGGTGTTAGTTACAACTTACAAGTGAAAATCACCGTCGCTGGAGCGGGCAGAGAGACAGCCAGCCCTGCCGACTGGGCAAAATAGAATGATCTGCATTCTTTTACATTATCAATCATGCCAATTTCAACGTGTTTAGCTTTTTTCCTGACGCTCGACGGCATTTGCATGGGTGGCCGCCCGCCAAGAAACTCAATCTACCCGTATCACGGCACTGCCATCGCTTGCAACCAAATCTGGCGATATTCATACATTGCTACCAAGTCAGGCCGCGAATATTCTCATCGATTGCGCAGGCAAGTAGAGTTGTCTTGGTCCAGGCCCGCCAGATTGGCGTGTTGTGCTTGGACGTGCTGTTCGGAAGCCACTTCCTGGTGGTAAGACATGCAGCTACGTTCAAAGACCTCTGTATCTGAATATAATACAGATAGATGGATTCACAACTCTTAGGATAGTGGAATAAGAGTGTTTGTTTTTTTTCATGGTGTTTTGCGGGCTAAAACGAGACTTGAGGGCAGGAAACGAGTCAGTCTACCGGCCACTCCGCCGTCGTCATTTATGGCTTCAGAGAGCAAGCCATCGAACTGGTCTTTCAACTAGAGTCGACCGGCATGGAGGCATTGAAAATCAGCTCCATCCTCGGGTGTGAGGTGCAATCTGTGATTTGGCTGAAATGTCCGGCGAGGCTGGTAGACTACAACTTACAAGTACTGGATCCTTTTTCGGAGCATATCTTTTCAGTCCTTCTGCTCCAAGAACAATGCGCACAGTTCACGCAGCTAGTGGTGTTGCATTTCTATTTGACAAACAAAATTTTCATCTATGGTGCCTGTATCTGATACAAGTTTATAACTTGGAGAGACTTTTGTCAGAGACTACCCTCAACGACTGCCATACTACTCGCCAACGGTGAGTATTTAGCCCTAGTTTGGGTGAAAAAATCGAGCATCAGTCGAATCTCAGACTCTGTACATATCTACTTTTAAAGACGCTCATAGTGAGCTGCATTCACGTCATCAACACAATTGCCAGACACCGCGAGCATCGCAATCTGCTTCCAATGTCATTCTCCACTTTGACAAACTGGGATCCTGAACAGACCCGATCATCGCAAACATTACGCGTAACCCGCCGACCACTTACACTACGACTCGAATTACAGCCGAAATCCCAAATCAGCTTCAGTCTCGGTTTCGAATTGTCAAGTTCAATCATGTTCGGGCAGTGTTATCGTGTACGACTTGTAGCCACAGTTTTCCTGACAGCCGGTGAAACTCAATGGCATGCCACGTACAAGTTAATTAATTACCCGGTGTCAGCAAGTACAACTGGGCGGGCGACGGGACAACTCAACCAACCTAACCCGACTGTCCGTCTCATATAGGGCCATTCAATTTGCAGGATTTGCGCGGGTCTCGCTTGCATATGTCTAGAACACAAATGGCTGCAGGTACAGGCGTTCTTTATGTGGTGCAGTCTGCAGAACAAGCCCTTTTGCATGGTGGCATGCTATCAGGGAGGTTCGAGTGGTGGTGGGTGCACTCTTCAACGGTGTGATGCGAGTACCAGTACGGTCAACGTTAAGAGATTCGGTCCGTGAGAGAGAAGCGTTTCTGCAGGCGTCCCGAGGTAACTCAACACCGTTATTGAAGCAGTAAAGTGGCCAATCCAATCCAAATACTGCTTCCTAAACGTGGGCAGAGCGTCGAGACACGTAACACAAATCAACCGTATAGTTACCCGATGACACCGCATCAAAGGCAAGGGCATTTTCGCTAAGGCGATTTGCAACATTGGTACGGAGTAAGCTGCATAGACTTCGAACAAGATTATCGGTCCGGCGGCGCACAGTCCAGACCCAGCTGTTCGGAGCGCTGAGGAACTTCTGCGGACGGAACCCCACTGCGATATGCGCAGACGCTATGAATTTAGTCTCTTGCCTGCTCATGGCGTGCGCATGGCGTTGTCTAGCACCGCGCCAGACCCCGTACCACGGGCCTGTATCGAAATTGGGAAACATATCCAAAGAGGAGGGTGTGGGTGGTGTCACTGGTGTGTCCATCCCTCCCCCATTAGGCTCCAGGCCCGTGGCGTCCGTTGAACCCGCGACGTCCCGCAAAAGATTGAAGGAGGCGGAAGTAAATAGACCGCTAGGTCTGGCTCTGAAGAGGCTAGACCGCAGGGGTCTTAAATTGGCCCTGGGGAGTGATGACGCCGGAGAATTGATCCATCTCATGGGATAGCAACTTGGCTTGGAGAATATCGAAATCTTTTCACCTATTCTGTGGCGCAGTGTAATTGCGTGGTGGTTGCATTATGCACCTCGCAAGCTGGTAATAGCGCAAGGTAATAGCGCAAGCCCTGTCCAGCAAGGAACCGTTCTGTGACACTTGCATGCTGCAGCGGCGCTATTCCCAAACGAGTGCTGGTGATGATGCAACAGTTAACATACCAGGCTGTCGGAGCTTTCAGCCAGCAACATTGCGCTATAACATACACGAGGCTCATTCAAAGCGTGTCGGTGATGGAGCTCCGAGAATGGTCGCCGCAACGTAGATGGAAGTTAGACGAGGTCCCAATGCAAGTTGCAGCAGCTGGGTAGAGTCTCTAGCGCAGTATCAAGCGCAGCCCTAGTGATGAGACGTCGAAGCTATCCTCCAGAACGAAGGCTAATTGTGAGGGGGCTCATGATTGAGCCTGATATGGGGACGAAGTGGTCTGAGCTCAATTTTCAGATCCTGGGATTGGTGACACGACTGCAAGCCATCGATTTTTGTCTGGAAAGCCCAGCTGAGTTGAATGTCATGGCCAGGACATCACTGGACGGGCTGCGGCCATCGTAGTTCATAATCAACATTGGCCCCGAAAAAATGGTCATGGCCAGAAGAACTGGAGAGAAAAGTCGCATTTTGCTTCTGACATGCTGATATGAAGTAGGCTTACATAGATTTTGCAGGCAGCCTGCCACCGTGCCATCCTAACTCTGCACCTGTTGCGTGGTGGCTGTCGGTGTGGCGCTGTGGGGTTGAACGTGGGGGTGTCGCCAGCAATGAAGCAGTTTAATTCCTGTTAGCCAGTCAAGGCATCATAGATGGAGCCGACGGCGAGCTAATACTGACAGCTTCGGGTCAGCGGTATCAGCTCTTGGTTACAAGAACATGCTCGCGGAATTCACGGGCCCGGTGGCTAATCTTCACATATTGGGCGTATTCGTAAAAGAGGGCGTTTTAGAGCGAGCTTGAGTGGTGGCTTTTCTGAATCCATCTGTACATCTTTCTCGGCGCAGCTCGTCCGAGGCTGATTAGAGGCGAAACGTCCGCTGCGCCGAACGACATGTGCCACAGACGCCAAACCGAGACCCCTGCAATTCGCCAAAAAGGCGGGCGAAGCGGTTGCTGCAGAATTGTCTCAGCGGCCAGGCTGATGACAAGTGACATTGAAGGCGATACTCTTGAGCTGAAATAACCGAGCCGAAAAAGAAGGGGTTGGGTCCTGTTTTGAAAATTTAACCCATTGGGGGACTTATCGCAAGGTCAAAGTGATGACCAGAAATAGCATGTTGAGGAACGACGCCAACTGCTGTCCTGTTTGGTGGTGTTGTCACGTCTTATGATGGCTATATTTCTAGCGTGCTTGCTAGTGTGATAATCTTTGGAGAAGCCAAGATGTGCATTTCGGATGGTGGTTGGTTGCAACGCGTCATGCACTCCAGGGACGGGCTGTTTGTGGTGTGTGAGTGCGTCCATCCACTTGCGCCAAGGGCATTGTACTATCAGTAGGGTCGTATCAGGACGTTTATCCGGCTGTCCGAAAAGGTCAGATGATAAAGACAAGATGCCGCCAGCCATGGTACGTCGTGCTGTGATGCCAAAAGCCTGGTATCGAGGAGCTCACTGGCTGTCAGGACGAACATGGCCGTCGACAGCCAAAACGACAGCTTCGACTTGGCTGGGGTACCAGATGATGTGCCGACAAGGGTGTGCGATTAACAGAAGTTTGGACTTTGATATTCATCACAATGTGATTGTCTTTTGTCGAGTATTGGTCATCACGTCAAATAATGCACAAGGAAATCTCGTTGGCTCAGTCGAGGGTAGATTTGATCGCCCGTTTGCCTTTTGTGTGGCGGGGCCCGTGAGCTCACATGCAGCAGATGCAGGTTGCAGGGGCCTGTATGGTTTTTTACCGTTTGTATGCGCAGCCGGGCAGGCTTTCCGGCCGGCGGCCACTCACAGCGCAAGGATGCCGTTTGCTCTTCTCGCGCTAGGTAGTAGGTAGACGGGATGATCAGAGCCCGGCGGTTAAGAACGGTTAATTAAATTGCTGCCTCGCCTAGAAAGGTGTCCGGTAACATCTCACAAGCCTCACAATTCAACAATTGCAGACGCGTGTCTGACTGGCGCTGTGGGTTGCTGGACGAGCTCTGATAGTTGTGGGCAACGACAACTGCCGACAGCGCCTCGGTCGTGCTTGAGCAATGTCTGAGCAAAGGACGGGCGCGGCAGAGGCCAAGTCATGAGCTGCATCCGCCTTTCCTGTCATGTCCCTGGTATAGATTCTATCATGTAATTATCCTGTACTATTGGCCAACCACCAACTAGAATATGTCTAGCGGCTGTGCGCAAAATAGTGTAGACTACACCTTTTGTAGGGTGCTGTACCATCTACAAGTACATACATACACACAAAGTGCATCTTCACATCGCGCATGGGCCGCTCAATGCAACCGACGACCAGGAAGAAAAGCCAGCTTCTCGCAAGGGTTTCCTGGGGTAAGTTGCCACAAAGTGCAAGGAGGGTAGGCCATCGTGTTCCGAAATCTACAGGGCTGCGAGTCGCAATACGCAACATTGGCAGTTGGCAATCGACGAAAACTAAACGTCGAGAAAGTCGTTGACCTGCCACCCCGTTGTCTAATTATTATAATTATTAAAGCAGCTATGGATCTCGCCTGCCTTGCGGTGTAGCTGAAACTCGCCCTGAACCTAGTTTTGGCGAAGCGCAGCCAAGGTCCGTTCTCAGTGCAGTAGTAGCATTGCAAAGGATTGCTTGCTTGGTCGCTTGTGAAGCTGTCATGGTCCTTGTGTTGCCATCTCAATTGGCAAAGCACGACCCCCGTACCGCTACGCAAATGGGATGATGGCTGTAGTCTAATAGTGAGAAAAGAATACCGATTGCAATCTAGATTTGACAATGCTCTACTAGTAGATAGTGACTCCATTCGCCCTAGGCAATCTGTGTAGAGCTAGACACAATATCTGCATCTCGGCAGACTTGGCTTAGCTCAGGACTGCACTCTGAGATTTTCAAATCAATCAAGGTAGAAAAGAATTCTCAAGCATATTCAACAAACATCGAGTCAAGAGTGTTTATTAACCACACAAGTAACGTAGTGTCAGGCCACACGCAAGGGCTGCTGCTATCCCAGTAGGTTCGCCTGCGCCATCACCCGCGGGGTCACCTATCGAGCGAGATGCCTAAACGGGGGAGGAACCTGTCTCATAAGTGTCAGCCTCATAAGTGTCAACTCCCAGCTCTACGATTCATGCACTGAGGATGCTTCATTGTTCATAATCCCGGTCGCGGCCACCACCAGGTGCGTCTTTTAATGCGTCCCATGTTGGTCGCGGGAACTACAGCGGAAAGTGCCGCGTTTGGAAACGCGTCCTCGTCTTCCCGCGGGGACCCGTCATGCATGATGCCAAGAACTTCAACAGCTTCCTCTCTGGGGAGGAGGATCTCTGGAGCCTTTTTTTTCTTCTTCTTTGTGGGTGGTGTCAAAAGGGTTTTAAGAGTGAGCGCGGGCTATATCACGCTCCGCGCTATGAGGCAACTATCGGTACAGTCAGTGTAAGTGGGCAGGAAAGTGGCCAGATGGGGTCTTGCGGACCGACACAGTTGGATGAAGAGGATGGAAATAACGCTGCGAGATGGGTTGCAGCTCGGAGGGAAAGCAGGGCCCGATTCTACACCACGGCAAATTGAAGGGAACGCTGATCCTCGCAGGGCTCACCTTGCTTCACGACAGTTTCGCCATGCCGTTGGTGGGTCGTGCCCTTGCAGCGCACGAGGCACCAACGGCTTAACGGGGGTCATGTTAAGATGCTGGCGAGCCGAATGTTGTCTTTATTATGTACTGGTAAGTTGTAAATACTTTGTGGCAGGCTCCATTGGGTGGGCGACCCCGCCCAGGCACAGAATGAGATATATGTACATACTTGCAGACAAGAAGGATTGGCTGAATTTGCGGATGAGCCTTTTTTGGGGGGGTGTTGGAAGAAGAGCGTTATTGCAGACTGGCAGGTGAAAGCAATGACAAGTTGTGATGGCAGACGGGGGCAAAAAAAAAAAGAAAAGAAAAAAAAAGAAAGGGAAAACCAAGAGAACAGAAAAAAGACTGTTACACAGTGATGCTATTTGCCACGAGGCGACTTGGAGCCCAAAACAAGACATACCGTGTCAGCCAGTCAAATCTCGGATCCCGCTGCTTGTTGTTTTCAGGCGTTCTTGGCCTGTGTAAGCCGAGAGCCTTTTTTTTTTTTTTTTTTTTTTTTTTTTTTTTTCCATTATAGGCGCCACGCTGATTACCGAAAGTATAGCACAGGCGAGCGGGGTACGGGTGGTGGTGGCGGAAGAAGAAGAAGACTGGCAAGAACATTGTTTGATCATCTTTCATCCTTTGCAACGGGAGGATTCAACACGGACATGGACCGAGGACGCACAAGTGGTCGCAACGGAAAACATTTTTGCTCATTGGTCCATAATAAACCAAAGACAGAAATGGATATGCACCTGCACACATCTGGAAGCATTCCGCATGCACATATTATCATGTATATATATATCTATATCAGTAACACGAAGGGCTCTTGGTGAGAGCATGGCAAAGCCCCAGCTGACTCCATCAGACGCTGGGCATTGTCTTCTGCATGACAGGAGAGACAGGGCTTTGCAAAGCGAGGATGCGATTGGCTCCGACGATGGACATTTGGTGCCCTTTTAGCGAGTAGTGATGATGGAGTACATCCACGTTGTTTATTATGCATGGCCAGTATATACTTTGTATGGGAATGGAAGTCGCTATATTCATGGGTGCGAGAGCCTGCGACGGGTCGAAAGCCGCTCTTGGTGTTGAGATGACTGACCAATTGATCTTGTTCCTTACTTGTTGGATTTTGCCTCGTACGGAGCAGCTGGATCTGGTATGCTCCTCTGCTTTTCGTCTGGTGGCTGCCGGCGTGATTCGTAGTTGGACTAGTTAGTTGGCGGTAACTAATATATATTAAAGCAGCTGTTGGAAGGGAATTATTCGCAAGAACGCTGACTAGGGGAACGAGGCTTGAACAGAACCGAGGGTC
Organism: Beauveria scarabaeidicola; assembly: GCA_037289395.1. Taxonomy (NCBI): domain Eukaryota; kingdom Fungi; phylum Ascomycota; class Sordariomycetes; order Hypocreales; family Cordycipitaceae; genus Beauveria; species Beauveria scarabaeidicola. The sequence continues at coordinate 93,963 of JAEIJG010000006.1, read as the reverse complement.
CAACGACTTTTTTTTCCTTTACGCGTTCGAAGCCTCTGAGCTTTTTTTTTTTTTTTTTTTTTAATTCCTAGCGCGAGAAAGCCTGCCAGAAAGGGCTTCTTCCAAGGCTTCAATATTGACGCCACCAGGTTTCCTGTACCAGTAAGAACCGAAGAAGAGCAAGTTGAACAAGACGAGGCGACGTCGTCCCCCCTTTCCCCCACCAATGCAAAAAAGCTGGCGCCGCCACCACGAGCCCTTTTACCCCTTGTGTCCAGGGGGGGGCGAGAGGGTGGTTGATGATTTTCTGTGCGACGGCGCACAAAATAAGAAAGGGCACCGATTCTCGGTTCTGACTGGACAGAAAAGAGAGAGAGAGAGAGACAAAAAGACAGTGGTGGCGACGGTGACGGGCGATCGATTGCGTTTGCAGCTGGCATCGTATAGCCCCCGCTGGCTCTGGCAGAAAACAATTGAGAGCTCAAAAAAAAAAAAGTTCTTTTTTACGCTGGCTCATTGGGTAATAAGTCGGCCGGTGGCGAGCCAGAGCTGCAGGCCAGTAAAATGCAACCTTGCGTCTTTCAGCCACTTGTTGCGTTGCCGGATATCCTAGCCTTTTACAGGGGAGTTGTAGATTTTATTTTTGTGCCAATGGTGGGTGTGAGAATGTGACTGGATAAGGCCCGACGCGTATAACGGCATGATTGATCTGTTCCCATTTCTTTTCCCCGTTCTTTTTTCTTTTTTTTCTTTTTCTTCTTTTTTTTTATAGATCAGTATGCAAAATTTCCTTCAATATATTTCGTGCTTGCCGAGTCCAGCTGGCTGCAGCAGCACCAGAGCCAAGGGCTATGCAAGAGAGCAAGGGGCAGCTCGTATCCCTGTATTCTTGGTCCATTGACTTGCTTGGCCATCAGATACATTATTACATGTACAACCCTTTTTTATTTTTGCGATATTTCTTCTTCATCGTAGGTACTAGCCCTACGTACAACGACCTCTACGGAGTACTTCGTCCCACTGCAGCCTGGATTCCAGGTGCCTGTAATCTACTAATCGTTGCCCTGACCCCCCTAAAAAGGGCTAGCCAGGGGGGGAGGGGGTGCCCAGCTTTTAGCGTCCTCAGATTCCCTTTTAGCGCACGCCTCTTCCCCCTGGCCAAGCCCCCTCCATCTTTGGCTGCTCCAAGAGTCCAAGGTAATCCCACTTGGACGTCGTCTTCTTGACCTGCATGACTGCCCCCCTCCCCTTTGACATTCCACTTGGCGCATTTCCTTTTTCTTCTCGGGTGTGCAAAAAATTCATATACTATAAATCTTTTTTTTAAAGCACCGCAGCACGCCGTTCCACTCTCAACAACCCAAACCCAGCCGCACTCGCATCTTTGTATAAGTCGTCTTCTCCTCCCCGCATGTATCCACCACCTTATCCTCAACCCATCTTCCTCTCTCCCTCTCCCTCTCCCTCTCTCTCTCTCTTCAATCATCTCCCTATGCTTTATGCTAGTCTGCTGCGAGTGTAGACGGACTGCGGCCGCATCTGTTTGATCTCCCATCATTCAGTCTTGTGCTGGCAAATTGGCTGTTCAACTTGCACCACAGTCGACCACTTATACAGATCCAACATGGCACAGTTTCTTTGACTCTTGACTCTTAGCACTCTGGCTCTCAATTCCGCATTTCTCGACGACCTTTTTTTCTTCCCCCCCATCTCTGACATTCGACTTTTCAACTGGCACCGTTGACGGTTTATCCTTGCCAATTGTCGTATACCACCCACGCCATCTTGACGAAGCCGCCAATTCTAAACTCTCGATATACTTGCAACAGCGCACTCATGTTAACACGTATTCACCTATTTGATTCGAACCGAATATATCCAAACAGCCATCATCGCTTCCTGTCTATACCCCCGCAACTATCGCCCGTCCAACCAAGCCCGCCGTCACCATGGCCGTCAACATGGCCAATCTCTGTCCTCCGCCCTTTTACGACGCTCGACTCTACCCCAACAGTAAAGGATGTAAGACCCATTCTCGACCTCGCCCTCAACTTATCCCCCTCCCCCCCCCGCTAACACGCCTCCAGTCGTCGACGGCCGCCTCTGCCAGAAAATCGCCGAAGGCGTCTCCTGCTGCCTGCCCTGCCCCCTCGCCGACTGGGTCTACCCCGACAGCTTCCGCACCATCAGCACCGTCGCCAACTGGACCGCCGCCCTCAGCGCCCTCTGCTGCCTGTACCTGCTCCTCTCGTGGGCCCTGCTGCCCGTCGACAAGACGCACCGCCACTACCTCAGCATCTGCCTCACCGGCGCCGTCTTCCTCATGAACATGGGCTTCGTCGTGCCGCTCGCCGCCCGCCCGGCCCAGTGCTACGACCGCATCACCCCGCATGGCATGAGCACCAGCACCGTCTGCGGTGCCTCGGGCGCCCTCATCATCGTCGGCGGCTGGAGCGGCGTCATGTGGGCCTTTCTGCGCTCCCTCTCCCTGCACCTGCAGATATGCTGGCAGCTCAGCATCGGCCGCCCCTTCATGTACTTTGCCCAGGCCGCCGGCTGGGGCGTCCCGCTCATCGGCCTCGTCCTCGCCCTCGTCTACAGCGGCGTCTCCTTTCGCTTCGGCACCATCTGCCACATCAACCACGACAACAGCCTCGCCGACCTCTGGGTGCCCCTGCTCATCTTTGCCAGCATCACCGTCATCACCACCTTTGCCACCTTTGGCTACTGCGTAAAGGTCTACCTGGCGTCCCTGGCCGACAGCTCCGCCTCCACCGAGGGCTCCGGCCTGCCCTCCTACACAAACAGCATCCGCACCATGACCCCGCGCCAGGCCTACCGCCGAGTGAAGCGCGTCATTGCCATGCAGTGGCGCGGCATCGCCATCGTCCTCATCATCGCTGCCGACGTCATCTTCTTTTCCGTCATCTTTGTCTTCCAGGACAACATTGTCGAGTCCGTCACCAAAGACCCCAAAATCGCAGAGAGCTGGGTGCTCTGCCTCATTAGCTCCAGCGGCGACAAGAACAAGTGCCTAAAAGAGGCCAGCAAGTTTGTTGTCAACCAAGCCACCATCGCCTCGGTACTGCTGCTACTCGGAGTGAGTATACACCCAAATTGTCAATTTCCCCTGCCTTTGTCACCATCTCATACTAACATGCTGGGCAGCTAAACGGAATATGGCTCATGTTTCTCCTCGGCCGGCGCTCCATGCTCGTCGGCTGGGTCGACCTCCTCAAGTCCCTCCTCGGCCGAGGCGACGCCAAGAAGAAGGAATTCGTGTCTGTCGATGCCAGGCTCGACACCAAAGCCGATTCACGTTCGTATGAGATGCTCTCGCGCGAAAACAGCACCGTGGTAACACCCGCGTCCGCAGTGCACTACCCGCCCACTGACCGCAAGACGGCCGTCTACCATGAACAAACCGCCAAGAGGAACCACGCCCCTTCGCGGTCATTCTCGGCACCGCGCTCGCCCATGCAGCGATCCTGGGACGTGCAACAGACATTTGCCGCTCCGCGTGGACCTCAATCGCCGCCGCCGCTGACACCACCACCGCCGACGCCACCGCCGCCGCGGCCGTCGCAGCCTCGGTCCCCGCAATCCCCGCCATCCCCGCCATCTCCACAACTGGGCTTTGAAACAGGGACTCGGACCGACAAGTACGAGAGCATGAACCCTCTCGGCATGAACAGAATCTAAAGAAGCAAAGGACGAAGAAGAAAAGCAAAGGACTTGATTTTCTTCTCCCTCTCATAAACTCGCCACTTCAACGATCTGGCCAAGAGCCCAAGAGCATGTGCTCTTGCGGCCTATACCCAAATATCTTACGACCACCAAGCCTTTTACTGGCAAAATAAAAGGAAGTCTCCCGCTTCCATATTACGAAACGTCGGTGTCAGAACACTTTCTGGCAGGTACTTTCCATGTCATTACGTCCTTACTATAGCGTGGCGTTGGAGTATATTGCTCTGTTGAGCAACAATCAAATGCAGCACAAGGTTACTTGTCTGCTCGGCCTGATGTACACTTTCTCATTGTTAATATTTAGCCCCTTGCATACCAAAACTTAATGGATTGTCTATTTGATCTGCATCCCCTGAACCTGCGCCTCTTCCGACCATGTCCCCGTGGTCTTTGGACAGGGCTATAATCTGCGAGAGCAACAGGGCACTGGCTACTGTTGGAACAGTAAATTAGTAATAGCATGTTAGCCTGGTTGCCGGGGGCTAGCAGCTTTCCCTTTCCTGTCTAGGAAGACTTATCGGACGCGGATTGTAGTAGGCCCTCAAACCACAGGAGCCGGCGCACCTCTTGGTAGCGTTCACCAACATGGAGAATGTCACATTTGGTGAAGAATGCATTGTCCTCTGCTGACAGGTCGAACTCGCTCATCTCAAAGTCCAGCGCGATGAGGCGGCCTTTTACCAGCCGGAAGTTTGCAAGATGGGCGTCTCCGTGGCGAACTCCAAGAGCAGTCAGCGAGCTGAGACAGTTGTCAAGTAGTCTTGCGAGCGCGTCGAGACTCAGTAATGCTCCTTCAGGCTCTGTGAGAGAGACACCACCAACGTCCTGAAGGAGCAGGCATCTCTCCCGCTGATAGTGACTGAACCAAATAGTGTAGGCACTACTTGCCCTTGCAAGAGCCCAAGTCGCCGGTACGCCTTGAGCTCGAATCTAAAATACTTGTCTGATACATCTTTGTCCACCACCTCGTCTGATGCAGCTACCTTGCTATACGGTCGCTGCCTCTTACGAATAAGCGTTTTAGGTAGGAACCACTCAGGGAACCAGCGTCGGGCCCAGGAGTGAATAGCGAGTGGGGAGAATTGCAAGATCCTGGCTATCAAATCCTGGATCCTCGATGAGTCTAGATGTACTCTATAAACGCGCGGATAATGCTTATCAAGTAGCCTGCCTGAAGCGGTGATGAGGCGGGAGCGAAAGCGGAAGCTCTAAAGAAAAAGCGTTAAGCTAGGGTTAGATAAAGGCGCAGACCACTTAACAGCGACATAACATACAAGTCGTTCGATTGGCGTCTGGGACACCGAAGCCTTGACAGCAGCGAGTGCAAGACAGTAAGCCTCCGGCTCGTTCGGCCGCTTGTGCCTTCGGATGCGCGCAGGAGAAAGTGAGCGTGGCGGTGGAGATGGCGGCGGAGACTCGTCGGCAATCTCTATAAGATCGCTGCCTTGGCTAGAATTGTCGTCCATTGCAGCTGCTGCTTCTGGAAGCTGTGTCACGACGAAAAGAGCTCATCATATAGTTCTTTCGATGTTCTTGAAAAGCAAAATAAGCTGCGCCAACCGTGTCGCGCTGCCTGGATTGAGTCCTTGGGCCTACTTCCACGTGACACGCCCTATCCGTAGTTCCTCAGAAGTTCTTTTCCTTCTGACGAAGTGCTTCCTATATAAGGCACTAAGTGGCTTTTTTTTTACTCTTAGATCGCACCCCTTTTTAGGATAGGTCTTCAGACTCAGCGATAGGGATAAAATCTGGGTTTTCTTGGGAATCGAACTTAGGACAGTTCCAGGGCACTACTCTAGTCGCCCGAGGTGCACCCGTACTGCCTGAGGCACCTGGTATGCTTGTAGCATATAAGTGCCAAGCGCAGGTGCCTTCGGACAAAGCCAGCGGTTGTACTTTGAGCTGCAATTTATTCGGCTCTACTGGTATATTGCCTAGCGATTCCCTGCAACCAGCATCTTCAATATTCCATGCGAGCCATTGCCCCATGCAATCGGGGTCAAAATTGTTGGTCGATATATTAGTTATACAAGCAGTTGGCGCCACGATACGCTATTGGGCAGTAAAATAACGACCAACTTTTCTTATCGATAAGCCAACCGCCCAAAAAAATTCTAGGCCGTCGTACCCCAATCGGCCATGAGTTCTCAGCAGCGCAAACATTGCTTGCCACGACAGCATCCTTTTCCTTCTTCAACATGGCGGGCTCTCAGCTGAAGCGTCTGAAAGCATCGCTGAGGGAGCAGGGAGTCATTGGACCCCAGAAATCCAAAAAGCAAAAGCGCCGCGATGCCGAAGAGCAAAAGGGTCGCAACGAAAAAAGACTGCAACGCGGCGCAGTCTTGTCCGGCATTCGTGAGCAGTTCAACCCTTTCGATCTCAAACACGCCGCGAGAGGGCCCAAGTTCGATGTCACCAGCAATGTACCCAAGAGCGCGAGTGCTGCCAAGGGCATCCAGGGCCGCCCTGGTGCTGCCAAAGCTGCCGGCGAAGAGCGGGTGAGCCGAGTTCAGTCATTAGTATTATCTACGGCCACTAATCACACTTTTACTAGCGTCGTGAGACTCTTCTAGTCGACATGCAACACCGTAACAAGGTTGGCGGTATTCTCGATCGGCGATTCGGAGAAAATGACCCTACTATGGCCCCAGAGGACAAGATGCTTGAGCGTTTTGCCCATGAGAAGCAGCGAGCCCACAAGAAGAGTTCCATGTTTGATCTCGAAGATGACGGTCCCCTAGATGGTGGTCTTACACACGGCGGAAAGTCTCTTTCCTTTGACGATGACGACTCACTGGTCGACGACTTTGAAGAAGACCTCGATGCAAACGATAGCGATGGCTCCGTTCGTGAGCGACAACGCCTAAAACGACTTCGAAGTCTGGCGGGAGAAGATGATGGCGACACCAGTGATAAGGAACCCGAGCGCAAAAAGTCTAAGAAAGAGGTCATGGAGGAAATTATCGCCAAGTCCAAACTACACAAGTACGAACGCCAGGCCGCCAAAGAAGACGACGACGAGATGCGAGCCACAATCGACAAGGAACTTGCCAACATTCAAATGCTATTATCATCATCAGCGAGGAACAAGCGCTCAGAAGAGGCCGAGGCAGCTAACATTGCAGGCTTCGAGCGCGGAGAATTCGACAGAAATTTCGACATGCAAGTGAAACGTCTGGCGCAGGATCGCCGCGCACAACCTCAAGATCGCACAAAGACGGAAGAAGAAAGGCTAGAGGAAGAATCAAAACGCTTACGCGAATTGGAAGAGAAGCGCCAAAAGCGCATGCGCGGAGAGGAAGTTTCCGATAGCAACGACAGCGAAGACGATAAGAGTAAAAATGCGTCTGCCAACAACGAGGATGTCGAAGATGATGACGACGATTTCGGACTTGGCCAAGGCATTCGCACACGCACGACAGCTGCCGACATTGGGCTCGACGATGAAGATGACTTCATCATTGACGACGACTTGGTTGCGAGCGGTTCTGATCTAGATCTGGATCTCGGTGATAGTGGTGATGAGTCAGACGATGAGTCTGGCAACTCTGACGCTGAAGACGAAACCGACGAAGATGACGAGTTTACAAAGGGTCTTCTAAATGAAGAAGAGACTAAGAATCCCGTCTTTCATGTGCCGTCTGCTGCCAAGACGTCGGCTCTTGAAAAGGGAGACGAGCATAGCCTTCCATTTACATTTCAATGCCCGGAGACTGTCGACGCCTTGCAAGCTATCACATCACAGTACCCCCACGAGAGCACGCCCAAGATTGTTCAGCGCGTGCGTGCGCTGTACCACCCTAAGCTCGATGCCAAGAATAAAGAGCGCTTAGGCAACTTCTCCAAGGCCTTGATCGATTATATCGCTTCGCCATGGGACCCTGCCACAGCGCCACCGCCGTCGGTCACTGAGAGTATTGTTCGTCACATTCACTCTCTCGCCAAGATGTTTCCTATCGAGATTAGTAATCGTTTCCGTCATCACCTCAAGGATATCGGAGAGCAAAGGACTCTTACTCTGGAGCCGTCCGATCTTTTACTTTTGAGTGCCATCGGAAGCATCTTTCCTACTTCCGACCACTTCCATCAGGTCGTCACGCCCGCCATGCTGACTATCGGTCGATATCTTGGCCAAAAGGTGCCAAAGCAGCTCGCCGATTTCGCTACTGGCACGTTTCTCTGCATTCTTTCTCTTCAATACCAACAGCTTGCCAAACGTTACGTTCCCGAAGTCATCAACTTTACCATTAACACTCTCTGCGCGCTGGCTCCCATCGCCCCATCTCCACAAATTATAACCACAATCCCCATACACGAGAATCCCCAACGACGCTTTGTTTCAGCCGCGACCACGGTTCGCAGGCTGCGCTTTACCGATTGTATCCCCGGGGATGCTGGCGACCCAGTTCCAGCCGCTGAAGCCGTCATCGTCTCTGCTGCCATCCTTGCTACAACGCTGCAGGTTCTCGACGCAGCTGCGGACTTGTGGACCGGAAAGCCCGCATTCATCGAAACATTTGCACCTGCCCTCTGCGCTTCCAAGCATCTTGTCTCAAAATCCTGCCGCAGCAAGCTACCGTCGTCTGTCGCACAGCAGGCCGAAAAGCTTGCCACTAAACTGGAGCGCATGTCACGACTCGCCCACATAGCCCGTCGGCCGCTCGAGCTGCATCACCACCGCCGGCTGGCCATCAAGTCCTTTATTCCCAAGTTTGAGGAGACGTTTGATCCATCCAAGCACTATGATCACGACCGGGAGCGCGCGGAGCTGGCCAAGCTGCAAAAGGAACACAAGCGCGAGCGCAAGGGGGCCATGCGGGAGCTACGCAAGGACGCCAACTTTATGGCGCGCGAGAAGCTCCGCACTAAGATGGCCAAGGACGAGGCGTACGAGAAGAAGTTTAAGCGTCTGGTGTCCGAGATTCAGAGCGAGGAGGGCCGCGAGTCGAATGTGTACGAGAGAGAAAAGTCGGCGCGGAAGCGGGCCAATAACAGGTAGACGACTGATGCGGCTGAATGTATATACAAATATTATTTCATCAAACATGTCCAAGTGATGGAAATATCATTATTTCATCAAGCAGGTCCAAGTGATGCAAATATCATCATTTCATCAACCTAGGACGGAATACCATGTAAGCAGAGCACGGGCAATTTCGCATTACTTGCCAAATCTTAATGATTGTAATTTGTATTGCTCAACTACAGGGGAACAAATCACAATCACACTAAAATATCGGAGAAAAGCCAAGCGTTTGAGTTATATTGTCTCGGCAAGTGCCTTCTCCATGACCTTGCGCCACTTTGGGCCATTGCGTTGGAGTAAAAAGACACAAATGTAACTAATGGCCATGCAAAAAAGTGCCGTTGCAGTAAATACCCAGCCAGGTCCAATGGCATCTAGCCACGGCGCAGCGACAACAGTGCCGATACAACTGAGGATATTGCGCACGAAATTATTCACAGCAACGCCGGCCGAGCTCTTGTTGCGTATAAACTCGGTAAGCATGGTAGTGGCTGCGGACTGTTTTGCTATCCATTAGCCCAAACTGGCCGGTACGACAAGGTTGCTTGCGGTGTTACGGTGCAAAGAAAGGGATCAATACTTACAAAGACAAGCATGGATGTGATTCCAAAAATGAAGGCACCAGCGGCTGGCGCAAGCCACATGACGCCGTAGTTGATGGTCCACCCAAACAAGAGCAGGCCGCAAGGGTATACTGTAACAGCCATCCAGGCATTCTCACGAAGACGGTCTTCGGGTAGATAGACTAGTTTGCCCTTGTCGTTGTAGCGATTCGCCTTGACAGCCTCTCGCGCCATGATGTAGTCAAGCCAGCGGCCGCCGACCAGCGAGCCGACAATATAACCAAGTCCAGACGGAATGTAGAGCAGACCAACAGTGAGCTGTGGGTACGAATACGGCGGCTTGGCAAACTGCTGCTGAACGGTAATGTTCATGACAAAGAGGCTTCCAAAGGCAAATGCAGCCAGAATGACGGTAATGAGGACGGGAGGAAACCGGAGGATCAGCAGTACTTTGAGGGGAGCAAAGATGAACCGGTAGATGGCGCTCGCGAATCTTTTGGTATGCAGTTTGGTCGATTCCCTCGTCGACAAGCGTGTAAGCGGAGCAGTGTCACTGATGAGTGGCGGCGCCTCTCCTCGAGCCAACGTCTCGGGAAGGAGGAGCGTCAGCATGACGACTATGACGCCGCCGTAAATGGCCAGGAACCACATGGTCGACTTCCAGCCAAAGGCCTGCGACAAGGCACCGCCGATGATTGGGGCGAACAAGGGCCCGAGCAGCGGGCCAAGGTAAAACATGCTCATGGCGAGGCCGCGCTCGCGCGGCTCCCATATGTCGGCAATGGTGCCGGCGCCGACGGCTTGGACGCTGGCCGAGGCGCCGCCGACGCCGATGCGCATGACGATGAGCATGGAAATGTCGACGCTCAGGGCGCTGGCAATGGAAAAGAGAACGAATAGCGTAAAGGACGCGAGGTAGATGGACCGACGACCGAATTGTTCGGAGAATGCGGACCACCAGATGGGGAAGATGGACATGGCTACCATGTACATGGCAACAGCCAGATTGGTAATGGTTGAAGTGGTGTTGAACTCTGTAGATATGGTGTTTAAAGCGGCTGTATTTAGGGAAAAAAAAAAAAAAGTCAGCTTCAACTTTTGCCTGCCATGGAAGAAGAGGGCAGATACGAACGATAAAAGATGGAGGAACCGAGCGGCGCTGCAGCAGTCGCCACGGCAATGGTAGCCGTGATGCCCCATTTCGTGACCCTTTTATAATCGTAGGGATTCACGACTTCCGGCAAAATCGTAAAGCGACTCAAGAGACCACGGCGCTGACCGCGCGGAACAATCACAGCAGGCCTTGTGCGAGTCGACGATGCCCTCGACTGGCTTCTCGACATGCCGAGTTCCGCCGTGTTCTGGGGGTCGACAGCGCCATGGTCCAGCCCGGACCAGACACCATTCTTCTTTTCATGTGCGCGCGCCGACGACTCTAGCGAGTCGGATTTTTCCGAGCAAATCGACAATGTGCTCGACCGAGTTCTGCGGCGCTCATGCTTTTCAGAAGACTCTTCTTGTCTGGATGCCGGGGCCGCATCCGAGGTATTAGAGGCAGCAGCAGCAGCAGCAGCAGCCATTTAGCCAAAAACCGGGGGGGGGGGAGGGGGGGGGTTCAGCTGCGAGAGCCGGTTAGGGGAATGTTATGCGCACCGAAAAGCCCTGAGACATGTCGCGGCTTTGGGTGCAGAAGTTAAACCAAAGGAGGAAAAGAGGAACGTTATTACTCGAATCTTCCCAACTAACTTGCAAGAGATGCAAAGAAGCCATCTCTGGCATTTTATTCTGGAGAAAGAAATGGGGTAGTTATGAATAGGGGGGGGGGGGTTCCGAATCTCGGGGATGGCCCTCAAGAAGCCGAGGGCAGATTACGGTGCACTTTTTGGGGTATACTTATTACTCAGACCGTTTGTAACTGGCTGCCCGAGTCATTCCCAGCGAGCCCCGCCGTGGGCGGTCCCCTATATACTAGGCTTCTTGGCTTCTTTATTAGGTACCTATTATTAATAAGAGTGCGGACCAAGTTGGTGGCCAATGATTTGTATGTACTAGTTAGTGGTTGTCGTTGCGTCAAGAGTCAGGGACAAAAGGCCTACCTTGGTTAAAGTCTGGCAGCATCTACAGTCATGAATAATAGATGCAAAAAACTCAAGAAAACTACAATGGTAAAAGTACAGATCATGGACCACGGTGTACGGATATATCATCTTGGCTAGGTAGATTTAGCGCCAAGGCTTCAGCAAAGGGAGGGGCGGGCGCGCCGTTGACAGCAAGAGACAAAAAGTCTGGTTGAGATGCACAGTCATCTGGATGGGCATAACATAACAAACGTGAGATTCATGCCAGCGGTCAAATCAAATCAAATTCTTAATCTAAAACTATCATCTGCCATGCGCCCAAATGAACCCAACACTTGAGCACACACAAGACTTTGAACAACCCGTGCTGCAGACTTATGTACTTCTAGTTGCGGGGTTGATTTAGGTCAATCTCCCCGAACCAATCAAGCATCTATTCATTATTTTACCCCAGCTTATCGCATCACTCCAAAAACTCCGCGGCAAGGAGCTCTGCTGCAAAAGGCAATGGTGCGAGAGACCTAGTTCGACATAACAGCCACAAACTCGTGCCTATAGAAAAGAAAACCCGCGTATTCTCAGTCAATCAGTCGCTTTTGACTTGTAGCAACCTTGGGGTCCATCACCATGATGTGGGGTTGCTACATTCCCATCCATCGCCGCCGTTACCCTAACCCTGAGCCTCGGGACCGAAATCGGCGTTTACTATGCGACCAGTTGCCGAGCTCCCTCCAACATGATTACACTACGGTTCTAGAGTTTTTAAAGACCTGTAGTTGGAAGAATCCACTTCCTAACCAATTTAATGTAGCCAAAATAAGCCGTCTTACTACTTTTCGTACTTTTTGCGTATTCATAAACGTGGCGAGTACATGAACAGGCTAGGATCCAATCAAGTATCTGTCGTTGATATTAGCCATCTTCCTTGCGAATGACCGACTGTTGAATCAGTCGCTCTATCATATTCTCTACGGCTGCTTCCTGAATTCCCAAAACAACGCTGAAACATTCATAGTCTGATCCTCATAAAACCAACTGTCCAGTATCACTGCATCTGACCGCACTCCAAGCTTGTGCGCACACCTTGGCCCGTCACTTGACCTTTCATTCTCGTTTCATTTCACCTTTAGCCTTGCTCTTTTTGGCCTTCGTCCTCGGGGTGCTCTGCAAATAGGCCCAAAACTTCGAGAAAAGTACCGTCAGCCACCGCAGTACCCGACCAAGTATTACCGCAGAGACCGCAGCCAGCAAAGAGTAAAGGCAAATGTTGAACACGCCCGGGCCAAAGATAAACAGGGCGACGACATGATGCGCGATGCTCTCGTCGAGCGCACTCGTAATCGTTCCTAAACGACCCCCCCGGTCTGTCAGATGAAGTAACTTTGCCCGCGCACACAACCACAACCTACTCGCAGCATGGCCCTGACGTCGTGGGGACACGGCACGGAGACAGGCTATGACGAGCCAAAAGTTGGTCACCGTCGCGTAGCAAGACGCAAACACAGGGCTCGGAATCTGGGGGCGTATCATCTATCTCGTTCCCTCGCAGGCCCACGCGGCCGCCGTGAGCCATGGCTGGTGCGCGCAGCTCTCGTTCCTCACCATCTTGAACAGGCAGTCTCCCACGTCCACGCCAAACAGCGACTGCAAGCTCTCCGGGCTTGCCTCCAAGAGCTCCTGGCCGGTGCCGCCTCCCCGCTGCGCCGCAACCTCGGTCGCGTCGTCGGCACTCTGGCAGAGCTTGGTGACGAGGAGATTTGCGACATGTCGCTGTATTTCGCTGGCCGACCAGTCAGCCGAGGGGACAGTGCTGGTGCTTGGCAACTCGATTGCCAATAGGTTGGTGACTAAATTCTGCATCATGTTTAAACAAATATCGCCAGAAAATTTGGTTTAAAAAAGACAATCCAGGATATGTAGACCAAAGGTCAAATTTTTGGAGCGCCTGTTTGAGAGTTTTCTTGACAATAACGTCAACTCAGCGAGCAGGAACTACCGCGCCAGCACTACCATCATGCAAAGGAACAAGGTACAAACTCGGTCAAACATTGATTAATTTTCAATCCACCTCTATTCGTGTTTCAACTACGTTGCCAATTCTATAATATCTAATCGCTCCTGCTCCCACCCCTGGAGCGGCGACTCTCTGCTACTCTTTCTGCAAACCAGTCAAGTCTCGACCATCCAAATCCAATGCGCGCGCCTGATTAAAAAGAAACATGTGTGGTTATAAGAAATACGCAAAACTCAACTCCACTGTAAAAAAAAATTTACCCAGTTGCTCTTCCGCGTGCCCAATACAAAGAAGAAGAAGAAAAAAGTGCCATGCAATCTCTCAAGGGACTGCTGAACACATCAAGAATTTGCCCTCTGTTACGAACCAACAAGTTATACAAGCAGGACCAAAAGGCCTGCTAACAGAAATTTTCCAGACCGCAAACGTCATCGGTTTTGCTAAGACAGCAAGTTTCGAAGTGACGGGTTTGCGCTAGCACCGCCTGGGCGCCCGTCAGACCGTGGTGGCATGGAATCCCGCGACGGATGGGGTGGCATCGCGTTGAGAGGGCCTGGAGGAGGCCCCGAGGGACTCACATGTACCGACGAGTGGTACTGTGATCGCTGCGGATGAAGCCCGTGGGCAAAAGAGTCTCGCGGAGGCGGCAGAGGCGGACCACCATTCAGGTTGCGTGGAGGCGAGTGCGACGGGTGTCCTCCGTGTCCATGGTACGGCGGCACATATGCCGAGGGCGGAGGTGGAGGTGGCGGTCCTCGTAAGCTACGCGGTGAAGGCGGCAAGCTGCTCGAGTACATGGTTGAGGGCGAGTGCCGGTGGCTCATGCCAACTGGTGGAGGCGGACCAGACATTGGCGGCGGTCTCAGCGACGAGATTGGTGGAGGTGGCGGTGCGCTGTGTATAGGAGGCGGGACGCCATTCAAGTGACGCGCTGGTGGTGAGTGATGGCTCGTGGGCGAGCTGCGATGCCAGTCGAAATGATTGCTCCGTGACGAGGGTGGAGGCGCTGGGAATGCATGCGGGGATGAATGCGGCGGCCGGGCACCTGTCATGTGCGGCTGCGGAATGGTTGGCGCGTGGACCGGATGGGGTAGAGGCGGTGGAGGACCAGGATGCCCGTGGTGGTGGTGGCTGGATCGAGGCCGTGGCCATTGGCTCACAGAGCGAGGATCGCGATACTCAGGAACGAGCGGCGGAGGCGCGGGGGGACTGCGCAGCGAGGGCTTTGAGATGGGAACTTGCGTCGGATGATGCGGCCGCGAGTCTGATGTCGACAGTGTTGCGGGCGTAGCATGCGCTCGAGGCGTCTTGGCGAGCTTCTTACACTTGTGACACTGAAACCTTCTCTGCTCAACAAACTTTTGCGCCTCAGATCCAATTGTTCCATAGTGGCCATTGGTGAGCTGTCTTTCCTGATGTGTGTCGATGGGCCACCATCGAGGGGTTACATCGACTCCACAGCTGATGCAAACCTTTTCGCCAGGCTCGGCAGCGTTGATAGCTGGGTTGGGGTGATCACCATTGGCTGCACCAGCAACGCCAATCGCCGGCGGTGTGTTTGTTGCCATTGTTGAAGATACTCTGCGAGTCGCGGGAAATGCTGCGCCGCCAGCCTTGGCCGCCGTGGTTAGGAGGTTCGCCTTTCGTACGGTTCCCGTGAGCGTCAAATCAGCCTGTTTGAAATTTTGCGCGTAAAGCTGCAGTGCATTAAGGCCGCTGTCGCCGACAACTTCATGCATCCGGTGAGCAATCGTCTTGGTGGGAATGTGGTCCTTGCACCACAGCATGGCGGACATGGTGCCACTTTCGCCATTGATTGTCACAATGTTGAACTGATCACGCCGAGAGCTCTTGACTGGAGTAATGTCGAAAGCGAGGAGATGACCAGCCTGTCGGGCACATTCCACATGGAATGTCGTGCGGCAGTGATGGCACGCAATACAAGCTCCGTTACCGCCCCGGTTGCATGCATGGCAAACCTCGTCGTATCGCAGCTTTGGTATCGAGGGAATGCCCTCCGACGGCTCCATTGCCTTGGAATTGCCAAACTTGACTTCTGGCGTCCAGACGGCACAGGTAACATGGACCCAATTATTGTCCGCCGTGCGCTTCAATGGCTCTCGAGGGTTGGCAGGCCGACGAAGCTCTTCTTGACGCTTTCGATAAAACTCGGCAGCCTTACGAGCTTGTTGAACTTCCAACCTCTCGCGCTCACGGTCCTTGTCCGACATTTTCTTCTTGTGGTGGGTCAGCTTAGGTTGTTCGACAAATTCTTGCTCGGTATGTTCGACAGGACACAAGACGCATTTATACTGAATCGAGACCTGCGGGTTCTTGTCGTTGGTGCACATGTCACAGAGCCATTTGCCCTGGACTCGGCTGTCCATGATACCATAGCAGTTGCGGTGCACAGTGAGGCGACATTCGCGGCAGGCAACGTGCTGGTCGCCGAGAGGCTCCATCTCATTACAGATGGCACAGGGCAAAGTTCGAGCCTGGGGCAATTCGGGCGCGGGCGTAGCCTCGTTCGTTCTGTCCTTGTCCTTTTTCTTAGTCAAGGCAGTACCAGACGTGCTGCCACCGTCAGAATTTGCGGGGTCAAAATCTCTGTCGACGGGGACCTTGAGACGCTTCCTCGGAGGCTCTGTGCCATTGGCATTGGTAGTGCCGCTTAGAGGAGTTGAGTCACGATCGGGGGTCATGAGGCCATGCTCCTGGGCAGCCTGAAGCTCCTTAAGAAGCTCCTCGTCCTGCTTGCGTTTCCAAGCCTTGCCGTTTTGGGTAACCTTTTTGGTCACCTCCTCGATGTCTTCCCATCGGACGCCATAGCGGCGCCAAATTTCGGCGCAACGTCGACAAAGCGCCACGACTGGCTGATTGTTTCTATCCTTGGGAGGTAGCTTGGCAACCCCGTTCTCGTCGAGCAAACCCTGCATAGAGTTGGGGGCTCTTCGCCATTGGCGGGAGTTGGTGGTCTCGCAAAACAGGCAGACAAAGCTTCGCTTCTTTTCGGCGGCCTTTGTGGTATCAAAAGCAGAGTCGTCGTCGTTGTCGGCAACGTCATCAGCCATTTTGTTGGCAACAGCTTCGGCCCTTTTGGCCTGCTTCTTGCCCTTGCGACCCGAGAAATTGCCACAAATCTGCTTGCCGCGGTCCGACTTTTTCCAGGTATAGTAGTAGCGCGTAACCTGGCCGGCGGTCATGGTCTTGACATGTTTCTTGACAAGGAACAGCTCAGAGCCATACTTGGAAATGGCTTCCTCCCAGCGCTTTTCTTCGGCGGCGGTCAGGCGAGGTTCCTTGAACTCGGTAATAGGTGTCTTGGCGAGCATAGCAAGAGCCTTTTCGTAATCATAGTCTTGGCGATAGAGGTCGTTGATGGCAACGTCCTGTAGGTTGGTGCACTGCTTGGGCAGGCCGTGACTCTTGGCCGTGTCTCTCGCTTTGTCCATGTAGGCAATAACGTCCTTGGTGGAAATGCCATCCTTTTCGGCTGGAGGGATCCAGAGCGGAGTGGCAGTGCAGTTGGGATCATCGGCATCGTGGTCCTCGCCTCGAGCGGTATATCCGGGTGGCTCATCTTGGACCCATTTCGGTCGCTTCCCACGCATAGCCTTTTCCTCCTGGATATCCTTGAGCTTGGCTCCGCCCTTGCCGCGCTTGATCTCGGGAGGCTTGACGTATTGAACAGGACGGCCTGGCCAGGGATGTACAGCGGCTTGATTTCTAGGACCGATGCGGGTGCTGGCGCGAGGATATATACGGTCGTCGTAGTCGAGAGCATCCTCAGGCTTGCAGTGAAGGCCGAGATAGCGATAGGGCCATAGACTTGCGTGGTATATCTGCTCGGCCGTGCCTTGATGGTGGACTTTATCGTCGTCGTCGGGGGTAGTTCGGTTGGTGTTGGGGTCCTGGGCGTCCTCTTCGTCGTCGTCGAGAGGGTCTTGGTCATCTTCGCCGTCGGGTAGGGTGGTGTGACGGTTTTCGAGCTTGCGTTCTTGGGCACGACTGCAAGCAGCACATGACCAAGCAAAACCTCGAGAGGGTTTCTTGAGAAGAGGAGGGCGGACACAATTCATGTGGTAGGTGAAGCGGCAAACGGCACAGTCGACGGAGTCGTTGCTTGATAGCGTTAGTGGACGTCATGGTAGACATGGTAGAAGATGAAGGACGTAGAAGTTTGGGGAGTGAAAGATGACGTATGATGATTGGTGGGTGATGGGATGTTAAGGAGCAACGATTGCGAGTTGGGATAGCTGGGAAGTTGAAGGCATGGGTGAAGGTGATGGGATGTCGTGTAAGCAAGCATCTGGTAGTGCGTGCAGATGTTCCAGTAGCGTGGACATGGTGTGCAGGCGGCTGCCGTTCTTGGTATGTGGCCAGGTGGGGTAGGCAAGAGAAAGTGGGTTCGGAGCTGACAAATGAGAAGCGCGGGCAGGCAGGGGCGGCCACTGAGAGAGACTGAGAGCCACTGAAAGGGACTGTGAGCCCAGTGCGAGCCACTGGGGTGAGCCGGGCTGCAGCTGGTTGGTTTGGAAAGTGGGATTGGCCCAGGGGCCGAGGGTGGAGTCGTGCAGGGGAAGGAGGATTATTAGGACAAGAAAAAACAGGGCCCAATAGAAGGACAAGAAGAAGAAGAAAAAGTCAAAGGGAAATGATGAGAACAAGGCATCTGTCCATCTGCGGTGCCAGATGCTGGTGTTGCTGACGGCTGGCTGGTGCTGGTTGACGGACTTGAAGGAAGGCTCTGGTGTGTGCGTGCAGCTTGGAGGTATGTGGCGCGTGTGTGTGGCGACGATTCCATTGCGTCTGGTCTGTCGCCGTACCAGTAAACCCGTAAAACACGCCCAACACACCCCCATGACGACCTCTCGCCGCCTCACCTCGCCTCGCCTCTCACCACTTGTTTTGCTTGCTTGCTGCCACCTGCATGCTGGGCCACACTAGGTAAACCCACGTACTGCCACGCCACGCCACACCCACCCACACCACACCCACACCCAGCTAAAGCCTGCAGGTCTGCATCCGCCGCAGCACCCACAACACACACCACGTCCCATTTGGTTCCCCCGGCCAGGGCGTTACTCGGTAAGCACAGAGACGCCGGCTCCAGGCTGGGCATCAAGGGTGAAGTGGGAGAAGAAAAAATTCATGAGGGGTGAGGGAAAAGGAAACATAGACTGAAGGAAAGAAGAGACATACCTTGCGCAATAGCCGGTGCATCGCTTGCACGACTTGACCGCGCTAGTTAGCTCCTTGCCTCGTCCCTGCTCAACCAAGACAAATTTCCACCGCTCATTCAGCACCTTTTTCACCTTGTCCGGCACATTGACAATGAGATTGGTCGGAATCAGGTCGTAGTGTTTTTGAATGTACCGGTCATAGAGCTTCTCAAACCAGAAGCAGTCGGGCGATTTGCGGTACTCGTCAAACTGGTCAATTTCCGCACGGTGCCGGATCTGACATTTTCCACGCAGCGCCGCCAGCGGGCTAATGTCGGAATGCATAGTCGCAATCACCAGCCGCGTGTCCAAGACCTTGCGTCCAATGTCCTTGGGCCGGTAGAACCAGTTTATGCGCACCGCGTCCACCGGCCGCGCCGGGTCGTTTTGCGAGTACATAAATTCCATGATGCGACCCAAGTAGTATGGCTCACCGGGCGGCTCGCACACCAGGTACACATGATCTAGTAAATTATCAGTATTTTGCTCTCATTGACGGTTGTTTTGCTCGCGTGCGGTGCCATGACAGCATATGTCTCCGCCGTGTTGTGAAATTGCACAGGGGTGGAGCCACCGCGACTTACCATTTGCTTCCAGCACTGTGCCGTCGTCGGCCACCAGGCGCCCATTTTGAGGGCGCGCCTTGCAATTGTCAAAACTGAGCATGTTGGTATCTGGCCAAACCGCTGCCGTCGAATTTTGTGATGTGGTGTTGGAGCTGGCGACACGTCGCGCTGACTGCGCTCCTGTCGTCGTCGCTGCGGCCACCTGTGCTGCTGAGCCGTTGGCTGCCTTGCGCTTGCGCGACGCCGGTGCTGACGATGCTGACGAGCCGGCGGATGCGTGTCCATTGCTGTTGCTAGCATCGCTATGAGCCTGCGATGCAGCGGCCTTGGAATCGTCGCTGCCTGGCGCACTGCCCGTCAGAGGCTTGCGACCCCCAGCCGCGACGCGCCCTGACGTCTCGCCACCATTCATGGCGACGGAGGTGGTGGTGGTGGTGGTGGTGATGGTGGCTAGGCGTGACGATTTCTTGGGCAGTTCACCCTGATTCTTGTCGTAGTAGTCATAATTGTCCATTTCAATATCCTTATCCTCGGCGTAATTAGGCCGCGCGTTGCCATTTCTGTTGCGGGAGCGCGTGCCATATGGCGCGGCGCCATCAGCGCCAGCGTCCTTGTCCGCGACGGCACCAGACGGGTTAGTCATGGCGTCTGCGCTCATCTTGGAATCTGGATCTGATGATGGCGAAACCTGCGAGACGGAGGGGGTAAAAGTTAGTGTGCAAGCGAGAAAGTGCGCGACGTCAAGGTGAGGGCCGCTGGCAGGGGTTGGGGGACGGGTGAGGCGTGGGATGTGAGGTTTGCAAGTTTTGAGTGAGACGTGTGGTATAAGAGAGCGATGGGCGGGCATGGAGGGAGAAGAGAGGTCTGTATGGAAATCGGGAACAAGAGAGAACAAGTAGGGCAGTCTGGAGGGGAGGAAAACTCACAGCTTGCTGGGCCATGGTGGCAGCACGCATTGAGCGTCGAGGCCGCGATGAGATGAGGCAGACGTCGTGTGAATGGCATGCCCCAGGTACCAAGCACGAGGAAGAAGGGCCAGAAGCGAGAGGCGTGGTGGGGATGTGAATTTGCGTATGGCGTAGATGATCAAGGATAGAAAATTGGGTTGGAAGAGTGGTCAGAGGGAGAAAGGGCGGGAGCGAATTCGAAATCTGGCGATGGGGGATGGGATCATGAAAGAGAGGAAAAAGGTTTGGACAAGTGGAAGAAGGCGTGGATGTGATTCCCTGCTGGCGCCGAACAAGAGAAACGTCCCCGAGGCGGCGTCGGCGGGCCCTTGGGGGTCTCGCCAGACGGGCCAGGACAAGGCCAGACAGGCCAAACAGGCTAGACAGGCTAGACGGGGCAGAGAGGCAAAGCTTGGCTTCCATGGCTTTGGTTCGATCAACAAATGCTTTCATCAGTGAGCCTTGGAGTGCCTGCCTAGTAGCCTTTTAGGTAGGTACCTACTAACCGTAAGGTACGGAGTACCTTATTACCTGCCTGCCTGCCTGCCTGCCTGCCTGTCTGTCCGCCTGCCCGCCTGACTACCTTTGCCTCTATTATTACCCGTACTCCGTACTCCGTAGTTCCTTGAATAATTACTGTGCGTGCGTACCTTGCACTACCTAGGTAGGTAGATGGCTTTTCTGTCTGGCCCTGTCGGAGCCTGTCGACGATGCTGCATGTGCTGCAAGCCCTTCTCGAGGTACTGGTACTCTGCATCACCACACAAATCAACCCCATCGTCTTTGTACTTTTCCGATTATCCATCCAGATACAGGCGCATGACCCCCTGTAATTGCTCGCTACAAAATCAACTCTGCCGCCACCCTTGACATGGGGGGTGGCGCACTACCTAAAACCCTTGCCATGTACTTTCCAAGTCGCCACTATCATCTCCACCCCCGTTCAGCCGGTATTCCTCACCTAATCCTCGCAGATCCTAGATATCAACAACTTTATATCGACTTGGCACACCCTTGAGCCCAAGTGTTGCTCAAGGGGCCCCACTGGTCCCGCTGGGTCAGACACAGTCGAATGAAAGAGGCATCGTAACAACCCGACCAGACCTCGCACCTCTCTCTGCAAGGTCATTCTCGGCCTGTCCAGCCTTTGACTTGATCTATCTCTTTTGTATTTTTCCTGTCCGTATTCCTCCTCGCCTGGGCCCTTGCACTCCGTTGCATGTTAATTCCCACCTACCTACCTCCGTATTTACACGCGCCCTCATCTCCAGCCCCGTCCCGCATCCGCCGCCCATTCCATTTCAAACATCCTTGCTCGCTGCCAATATTGGCTCCCGTACCGTACGCTCCCATCTCAATCTGCCCTCAATCATACCATTATTATCTTTCTTTTTTCCACCCGCCGTCCTTGTCTACCAAAATCCGTTTTCCATCGCCGTCACCATCTCCGTCGCCGCCGTCGCCCAATAGCCGCCTCTGTGACACTTGTTTGTCGCTCTTTGCCAGCTCTGCACCATACGCTGCCACTTCTTGGTTGCCTCGTCTCTCCTCCCTCCCTCGCCATCCCACCCCTTCCCTCGACCCATTCCTCTCCAGATCATTTGCCGTCACGACAGCCAGATAGCAATACCTGTAAACTTGCCTAGCCGTTTTCCCAAGACAACCCAGTCAGTCGCTCCACGTTTCATAAGCATTATTTTCTCTTGTTGCGACCATGGCTACAACAACATCACATCTGGTTGAGATACATGTCCCGTACATAGCAAGGCAAGGAACAAGCATTCGCTATCGTCGCCGTGCTGCATAATTTATATACCTCATAGCCTTTACGAGCAGAAATAACACTGATCAGGCCAGCGACAACATGATTCATCTAGCGAGCCATGGATCCGTACCCAATATATTCGCTTCTACAGCACCCGCCACGAGCGCTCGGCCACCAATCGTCCTAGTAAAATCCTTCGGCGCCGGCCGAGGTGCCCAGGCATTGCAATCACGCTTTGTGCTTTTGGCAGCACACAATGTCCTCACGATATAATGGCCCGTCGTTCCCCTGCGCTTCTAGTCATCTTACTCAAACAAACAGCTGAACGCGAGGTTACACGACGTCAACTTCCGGGAGGCCTCAAGCTAAGATTTTAAAATAAAAAGCAGATCAAAGCTGCCGAGTAACGAGGTGGTGCCATTCAGAGAGCACCAGCAGCAAAGCCCATGTCAACGACGAAGCGGGCAGCGGTGCTTTAGCCTGAGGCATGTGGAGGGCCGAAATCCCATCAAGCTTTCGAAATTCGCCTTCTTTTATTTTCTAGCCTGTGTTTGTTCTTACCATTAGCCGCAAAAAAAAAAAAGCAGAAAAAAAAGTACAATTCTACAAGCAAGGTTGGCGCCAAGGCCCAAGCCGAGGCGTAAACTGGTGAGAGCAGGCTCTTCTCTGGCAAGAAAAGACCCGCTCGCCCGCCCACAACGACGTGAAAACAGCCACGTAAAAATACTTGGTAACGGGAATACGGTATTTCCTACTGAGTATGACAGTGGAGGGGAGAGAAGACGAATCTGAGGTACTGGTACTGCATCGACTTGGATTCAGTGGGAAGCAGTCCCATCAAAGCAGGTCTAGCGCGCCAACGCCCTGTAATTGAACAAAATATCATCGCCTCCATTGGGCTTGGACATGACGACATGGGGGTGTGTGGACATGGTCGCCCGCGAGATGGGAATTAATCAAGCCGGTCGGGGTTGAGCCAGTCATCCATCTACCCTATCGCTCCGAATGTCCAATGATTGTGCATCGTTCCGACCATTAGTGCCTTGTCGGCCATGGGCAAAGAATGGGGGGACAGAACCCTTCCCGCTCGTCGTTGTAAAAAAGTTCAGGCGTGCCAGAGTGCGTGTCTCATGATAGGATGTACGCCCCCCCCCTCGTCCCCCCTTCCCTACCGGCCCGCAAAAGGGCTACGATTCGGTAATCGTGCCCCGTTGTCGCATTCTTGAGCCAACCTCACGGCAACAATCACCTCGTCCAGCGCTGCCGAATGGCCGGGTCGCAGGACTGTTGCCAATTTTTTTTTGGTAGAAATACAAGACGTCTTCTTTTCCTAAACTAATAGAAATGTCTGAGATTTTGGTCTTGATGCCGTCGACACGCATCAACGGCCCGCCTTATCCGTCGTGCCCCAAGCAGGGCTGTATCGCTACATCACACAAGGCAGTTCTGAGACACGATACATTTTACGCACTCTGTGCTCCGACTGCTACGCGGCGCCGTTGGGTACTTGATTCAAATGTTCTGCATAGTGTTTTTATAAGGCCCAGTTCTGCCTGCAAAAAAATTGATACTGCCTTTTGAGAAGAAAAGCCCATCTCAAGTCTAACAGGGTCAGTTGCAGGGGTCATGAAGAATTCTATCAGTAGTCTTTTGCCCAGTGCTGGTGGCGCCCCAGCTTTCTCCCACCGCTTCCCATGCCAACAAGAAGGCAAGGGAGCTCTCCAAGCCGGGCAGCACTTGCCAGGACCTGTATATCTTGAGCGTGTCATTGCCTATTTTCAGAGCCATTACCATCGCATCTGGTCGCTTGGGTGATGGACGCCCTGTGGCTGATAAGTTGCCACCATGGCATCGGTGGCTACAGTCTTGGCCACCAGCCAGTTCCTGTCTCTATATAAAATTGTTCGTGCATGTGCCTCTGTTTAGGCCGCGCTTTCTTTAAACCGCAAAAGGACGCCTCAGAACCTGGCCGTGTTTGCAACCAGGTTTAGCGGCCAAGGATACGCAGCCACAAATCACGTAATCAGGTAGGTAGGTACGTTGTACGGCACTTTACCTTATGGTTTAAATAGTCGCCTCCCTACCTTCCAGAGTTCGCGCCAGAGGCTTGTCCACCACGCAACAAACTCTACCTTGCCTCCAGTACGTACGGATACATGCCCACTGACTTTTCTTCACACTAGTTAGATTTTGCTGTGCCCGGCAAACTATGCAGATATTTAGCAGCCCTTGTGTTCTTTGTGCAATTAATGTGTCGTACGCCAACGCCACTGGCGCAGCCACACCACGACATGTTGTTTGGAGTGTGCTTGGAAACGGGCCTTGACAAAGGGCTATCCACACAGAGCGGTCCCGCCGACTGCAAAAGAAGCATTTTGCAGGCCAAACTCGTCAACCCTTATCGTGCTTGGCCCCTCTTTGGGCTTTGGGGAAAAAAACAAAGGCATAAAACCGCCCGAGGCATCTCCCCTCCCCGAGTCGCACAGCTTATCCCATGGTGACACACGCTGGCGTTCCATCTCAAGTACCCATGTGCCTGGCGTCAGCTGAAGCCGGGCACGACTACCATCAGCTTAAATTGAGGACAGCGTAATGTTGCGTGGCAGCCAACGGGCGGCTGCACCAAGGATCTAGGGGACAAGTGAGATGCTCGGGAAATGGACTCGGGCAATGGAATTGACAGCGAATGCCGTCTGTGATTCAAGAACAGTTCAATACTCAGTAAAACATGTCCCGCAGGGCCGCAGGCAGATTGCTTATATGCGGCGCAAGCTCCGTTCTGTCCATGGCACAGGGCGTGGGGGTTATCGCAGTCAGTAACAAAGTAAGAGATTGGGAATGGCTGCTGCCAAACGCCTTGTCCGCCTGCCAGGCACCCTCACCCTCCTGCATGAGAGTGAGCGACATGTAGCTTTGTATTTTTGCCAGCCCGTGATTGCAGCTGGTGACGATTTATACTTGCTGCATAAGCCACTTTGTCAATCCTCACTGCTCAGCCACATGCAGAAGATGCACGTGTCAGCGTTGTAAATTCGTGCCGTGCCACTACTCCGTACGTCGAGAGAGTTTCAGAAACAAAGTACACGGGCGGACGAGTTGCAATGATGCCTGCCGATCGCCAGCAAAGCCACGACTGGATGAATTTGGGAGGCAAATAGATTTCGGATCAAAAGGAACATTATCAACTATGCTGTGAAATCAATTCATTCGTTCGCATTTTTTCCTTCAGCCATGACCACCCCAGTGCTCATTTAAAACGCTTTTCTGCACGTGATAACGCGACCGTCTCGTCATCTGTCGGTCGCGTGTACCAACGCGTCCTACCTACACCCCACTGTAGATACACCGCGAGGCGCCCGCCAAAAGGCACGCCAGTGCCATCCCACCTGGCATCTACAAGCTGGCACTGCAGCCCAATGGACAGCACGTTTCCACCCTCTCTATTTATTGTCAAAATTTTTCTGGGACTGGTCACTGAACAAGGCAGGAACCCGGAAACATAAAAACAGAGCGTCATGCAGCGCATGAATGGCCTACTGCACACCACCACATCGTTACAGCTCGCCCAGAACAACCATTCGCACACACACACCAGCCCCATCATCGGCCAGAAGCGCTCCTGGTCTGCCGCTGCTCACAATGATATCGACCCAGGTCCACAACTAGCTGCCAACCCGCCGGTTCTCTTCAAGCGCTCCATCGCTCTGCCGAATGCCCCGTCCAAGCTAACCCCGAGCCTCATCACCACACTGGGGCCGCCGTCCCTGGGCGACGGCGAGTATACGCAGCGCCATAAACTAGCTGCGACGCCATCATCGTCGCTCGACCCCGAGCTGCACCTGTCGCATGCCGTTTACGACCTGCCGGCGCAGCTCGTAGCCAATTTTGCATCGCTTGGCATTAACCACATTTATCCCTGGCAGCGAAACTGTCTCAAAGGTCCTGGACTGCTCTCCGGCGAGCGCAACCTGGTCTACTGTGCTCCAACTGGTGGTGGAAAATCTTTAGTCGCCGACTGTCAGTGGCTTCCATCCAATTGGTACCCTCATTGAAGCAAACGCCTGCTGATTATTGTACCTTGCCAGTGCTTATGTTGAAGCGTATCCTCCACTCGCGCGAATCCAAGGCCTTACTTGTCCTTCCCTACGTGGCTCTCGTCCAGGAAAAGGTGCGATGGCTGCGCCAGCTTGTTCAAGGCCTCAAATTTCCGCCGGCCGCTGAAAAAGACCCGCACGCTCCCTTCAGTTCTCGGCCTGCTCAGGATGGCTTGCGGGTGGTTGGCTTCTTTGGTGGCGGCAAAGTCCGGGCCACCTGGAATGATTTTGAGATTGGCGTCTGCACACTGGAAAAGGTATAAGCCCATGACATGTAAAATCACCCTAACCACAGCTAATTATCATGTAATAGGCCAACATGCTTATCAATACAGCCATCGAAGACTGCTCCGTTGCCAAACTCCAGGCCGTAGTACTGGACGAATTGCACATGGTTGATGACGAACACCGAGGCTACACCTTGGAACTCATTGCTACAAAATTGCTCAGCCTAGAACACACTATCCAAATAGTTGGCATGAGTGCCACCATTCCCGTAAGATGACGTATCCCTATTCCAGCTCCTCACTGACACAACGTAGAACATGGACCTCATGGCCAAATGGCTCAACGCACACTCTTTCGAGACGCGATACAGACCTGTTCCCATTGAGGAGCACCTCGTCTGTAATGGCGCCGTATTTGCTGCCGACAACCCGCTCGGTCTCCCCGACACCCCCAACCAGCTCAAGAATGGCGTTGTCAAGGCTATTCAAACGATTGCTCCTTCTTCTCACAAAGAGCTGTCAGACCCTGTCCTGAATGCCGTCGTCACACTTGCTCATGAGACAGCGTCTGCGGGCTATGGTGTCCTTGTATTTGCGGGCAGTCGCGGCATGACCGAGTCGGTGGCACGATGCATCAGCCGAGTGATGCCAGACATTTCTGAGATGCACGAAACAATATTAGAGAAACGGATTGACTTGCTAGATGAACTCCGAAGCTTACCAACTGGTCTCGACCACATATTGGAGGAGACGGTGTTGTTTGGTGTCGCATTTCATCGTATGTAATCCTTTTGAGTTCATCCATTGCCTTGCTAATCTGTCCCTAGATGTAAGTCCTGTGCCCGCTTTTGTGCTCAAAGAATGCTAATTGAAAGGCTGGCATAACCGCCGAAGAAAGAGACCTGATAGCGGCTGCATACGACTCTGGCACCCTGCTAGTCTGTGTCGCCACCTGCAGCCTTGCTGCCGGCATCAATCTGTGAGCAACTTACTCATCTCAACACCCCAAGTTTCCAAGGGCTGCTAATTCTTTGTAGTCCAGCACGTCGTGTCATCTTGCACAATGCCAGAATGGGCCGTGACTTTGTGGGGCCAGCCATGCTGCGGCAGATGCGAGGGCGCGCCGGTCGCCAAGGCAAGTCGCCCGTTGGTGAGACGTACCTGTGCTGCCGCGAGGCCGACCTGGAACCTGTCGTGCAGCTGATCAAGGCAGAGCTACCCAAAGTTATGAGCTGTTTGACGTCGGAGAATCGCCGCGTTCAACGGTATGCTTCCTAACTCGTACGAATACACGGTTTATACTGACTATTGCAGTGCTGTCTTGGAAGTAATTGCTGTACGCTTGGCTACTAGCTATGACTCTATTCGCTTCTACTTTGCAAAATCCCTTCTAGCCCTCACCCAAGACCTTGCCAGAGTTGATGACGATCTCAAGGCTAGCTTGAAGGACCTCGAGGGTTTAGAGCTTATCGAGTCGGACGCCTTTGGTAATTACGCGCCCACGCAGCTTGGAAGGGCCATTGTGGCGTCCGCCATTGACCCGGACGACGGCATCTTTGTGCACCGCGAGCTCGTCAAGGCGCTGCGGGCCTTTGTTATGGATGGCGAGCTACATATTCTCTACGTCTTTACGCCAGTGCAGGATCTAGGCGTCACGGTCAATTGGCAGGTATTTCGCAATGAGCTACAGCTTCTTGATGACAGCGGGCTGCGCGTCCTACGCTTCCTGGGCATAAAGCCGACTGCTATACTTAAGTTGTACGTCGACAACATAATCCCTCGATTATAGACGCTAATGTTATACAGTGCGCAAGGCGTCCCGGTGCCTGAAAACACACCGGAAGAAAAGCAAGTGTCCCGCGTATACAAGCGCTTCTATCTCGCACTACAGCTTCGTGATCTATGCAATGAAATGCCGATTCACATTGTCGCACGAAAGTATGACGCACCGCGAGGCTCGGTGCAAACACTGTCGCAAACCTGCCATGGATTCGCTGCCGGCGTGATTAAATTCTGCCAGTTCATGGACTGGGGGTATGTACCATGACGTGACTCCGGAGGCCGTGCTAATAGCTGGTAGTCTTATGGCAGCCGCCCTGGATCACTTTTCCGATCGCCTCCTGGCAGGCGCTCGAACCGAGCTACTTAGTCTCGCAAAGATACCATTTATAAAGAGTCGCACGGCGTACGTTACTGCCCCCCATTCACTCTTGTTTGCCTGCTCAGACACTAACGCATCAACAGGCGTGTATTCTGGGAAAATGGGTTCCGCACCGTGGGCACCATTGCCAATGCTGATCCCAAAGAGCTTGTGCCTATATTGAAACAGGTTTGTGTGCTCCGACGCCATGATCGGCTGTTGTTGACCATCCATGTAGGCAAATCCGAGCAAGATACGAGTCAAGGGTTTAGATATTGCCAAGTACGAGGAGAAGCTACTGGCCAAGGCCAATATCATATCTGCTTCTGCCAACAGATTATGGAGTGAGTATAGAGGGGTGAATTTCTCTCAGCGAACAAGGCTAACGAATACAGGTATCCAAATGCAAGCAGAGATGGAACTGGAATGAGGAGTGGCAGGCAAAACTCCCTTGGGACCTAGACACAGACTTGGTCGATTTATCGGCCGTCTATCCTACAGTCAAACAAATCTATCGCACGTCCCTGATTCGCGGGAGTTGCGCACCGCAGCCAGTGTGCGGCCATTTATCGTACAATTATGCATAGTATACAGTATCGCCTTCCATTTCTACAGCAGCAGCGCCAGGAGACCCGCCTCCGCAAACGTCGGCATTTTGCCAAAGCCGCCCATTTGCTCATCAATGCCCTCCGCTGTGAATAGCCTTGAATTTGGCACCGACAACTTCCTCTCGTCCGGAAAACCCATGTCATTGCGCTCATTGGGTGCCGCGACAAAGATACCCTTGCTTGACAGCGCGCCAAAGTGGCCGCCCATGAAAAGCTTCTCCGGCCGAGTTGACAATTCCTGATGCGTGCCGGGGACGCCAAATACGATGCTCGGGGGCAGGTACTCGGGCATGCAGGGCACATCGTCAAGCGCCATGAGAAACTGGATTGTGCAGCCGGTCGGCGCAAAGGTCGATTCGCTCATCGACTGCGTGAAGCGGTGCATCTCTTCCTCTTCGGAAAGGGAAAAGTGTGTTCGTTGGGGGTCAAGAGAGAGTAGACCCTTCTTCGCACCCCAACCTCCGCCACCACTCACTACAGTCTCGTCAGTAAATTCTGTCAAGGTCGAGGGTCAACTCGGATAGACGTACAGACTTGGAGCAGTTTCGCGCCGCGCTGGTGCGAGTTGTGGAGATACTTTGCCGTTTTGCTCGCGAGATTTTGCATGCAAGACTCACTCGTATCAACCGACAGCGGTATCGGACTGCCGTTGAGCCATGACGTTGCAGCGTCCGCCGAGTCGCTCTTCGGAGTAATGAGTGCCCAGATGCCTACAGGCCCTGTGTTGACAGCGCTGTTGCCACGCTTGCCGTAAAATGTATTGACGGCGTCCTCTAGCTCTGTTGAGGCCGGAATCACCTGGCCGTCGATTTCAACACCACGGACGATGTTGCCAAAGCTCGCTGCTACCAAACGGGGCGGCGTCACGGGAACCAACGGCGCCCACATCCCCAAATCTCCCATCTTCTGCGGTAGGTCACTGTCCGAGACGAAAACCTCCTGCGCGTAGCGGTCCAACTGGTTCTCCATTCTAGATCCATCCCCAGAGAGATCAAACGTCGAGGCTAGGAGCGTTGAGGTTCTGTTGTTCTGAAACGTAGTCCTTGCCAGCGGCAGGGTTACTTTCGGCACACCTAGCGAAAATGACAGCGCTGACAATGCATCCTTATCTTCTGATGACCGTGGGGGCTCGGACTGCCACAGATGCGGCAGCATATGGTCGAGATGTCCCCTCAGGACCGATATCCCTGGCGAGGTGTCGTAGCTGCCTAGCTGTGGCGCGATGCTGTCCACAATGGCGCCTAGGACGTGGAACTTATCTGGGCGGCCGCTGCCGGCGAGCAGGGAGGCCAGACTCTCCATGAAGTCGACATTCTCAAAACTCTTAGCAAATTCTGGAGTGGCAAGCACGACGGCGGCGTCGTGGCCGGAAGAATTTGCTGACAGAGTCTTGGAGGCGATGTCGTCCATCATCGACGAGATGGCATCCTAAAAATATTAAACAAGTCAGAATAAGTAATTTGCCTGGATATCATTGATCAAGTATGTTGGACTTATTTGTACTCACTCTAGACGTGTTTGTAATTGCATAGGTAAACTGCACTTGGTCTGTTCTCGTTTCACTTGAGAACAGGCGCTTGGCTAGGGGGCGCCGCGCCAGCCACAACGCGCTGCGCCGACGAATTATCCCATACATCCCTTGATGACCTAGTGTCACAGCCTCGAAGAATTCTTGTCCGAATCCGGCTGTTGGTCCAATGTCATGGGTAACGAAGAGAGCAGTAGTTGTTCCTGGTTTCTTGAGCTAAAGACAATGTGGCGCAGACCTGTGGCGCAAGCTCTAGCCACCAAAAAAATGCCCCTCCCCTCATCCCACCTCAGCTCAAGCGGTGACTCAAATTTGTAACCCAAACAGCGATTATCGCAGCAAGCAGGCTTATTGTTGAGTCAGACGCAAGCGAGCCTGGGTTACTTCAACAACATATTTCGAAGCCCAGTTTTCGTAGGGCTTCAACATAATCCTTCAGGACGACGTTTAGACTCGCTGTTCGAGCACTGCGTGTGCGATCGGTTTCCCCACGACGACCCTTGACTACCACACGTGCAATCATGGCGGCCAACGCTGGGCGCCCTAACATTGGTATGCTTGGCTCTTTCGGACCTGTTTGGACTCTGCTAAGCGTCCATTGTTGCAGCTGAGGGCGTTTCTGTCCCAGCGCAAGCCTCGTCTGCGAGAGCGCCGGCTGGCGAGGCCCCGAAAGTCAAGACTGAGAAAGAGTGTAAGTCGGAACCTTTACGTGAAAAATATATGTTGCTGATATCACTATAGTAGAAAAGGAACGCCAAAAGGCCGAAAAAGCTGCCAAGCTCGAAGCGAAAAAGGCCAAGGCTGCTGTCCAAGCCGCCAATGCTGCTGCTAATAAGGAGAAAAAGGCCAAAAAGGAAAAGGCCGATGAACCCGAGGTCCCTCCTTACGTCGAAGATACACCGCCCGGCGAGAAGAAGCGCGTGCGATCATTCGAAGACCCGAACTTCAAGGCTTACGACCCCATTGCCGTCGAGTCGGCGTGGTATACCTGGTGGGAGAAGGAGGGCTTCTTCAAGCCTGAATTCAAGCCTAATGGCGACGTCAAAGACGAGGGCAGCTTCGTCATTGTCCATCCTCCGCCCAATGTCACTGGTGCCTTGCACATGGGCCACGCCCTAACCGACTCCCTACAAGACATGATGGTTCGCTGGAGCCGCATGCACGGCAAGACGACACTGTGGCTTCCCGGCACTGACCACGCCGGCATCTCTACGCAATCCGTCGTCGAGAACATGCTGTGGCGCCGCAAGCAACAGACCCGCCACGATCTAGGCAGAGAAAAGTTCATCGAGACTGTTTGGGAGTGGAAGGAGGACTACCACCAGCGCATCAACAAGGCCCTCACCCGATTGGGTGGCTCCTTCGACTGGTCCCGCGAGGCCTTTACCATGGATGAGAGCCGCTATGCTGCCGTCGTGGAGAACTTTGTCCGTCTTCACGAAGAGGGCATCATTTACAGAGCCAATAGACTTGTCAACTGGTGCACAAGGCTTAACACTGCTCTGTCCAACCTCGAGGTCGACAATAAGGAGCTAACTGGCCGCACACTGCTGGAAGTTCCCGGCTACGACAAGAAGGTTGAGTTTGGTGTCATTGTCCACTTCAAATACCCTATTGAGGGCTCCGACGAAACCGTCGAGGTTGCTACTACCCGTATTGAGACCATGCTTGGTGATACTGGTATCGCCGTCCACCCTAAAGACACCCGCTACACTCACCTTGTTGGAAAGAACGCCGTTCACCCATTTATTCCCAGCCGCAAGCTGCCTATTGTCGCCGACGAATATGTCGAGATGGATTTTGGTACTGGTGCCGTGAAGCTCACTCCCGCCCACGACGCCAACGACTTTGCCCTTGGACAGCGCCACAAGCTCGAGTTTATCAACATTCTCAACGACGACGGTCTGATGAACGAGAATGCTGGACCGTTTAAAGGACAGAAGCGCTTCGACGTCCGATATAGCATACAAGATGCCCTTAAGGAAAAGGGTCTGTACGTCGACAAAAAGGACAACGCTATGAAGGTTCCCATGTGCAGCAAGTCCAAGGATGTCATTGAGCCTCTCATGAAGCCTCAGTGGTGGGTCAAGATGAACGATATGGCTACCGAGGCTGCCAAGGTCGTCAAGAATGGCGAGATCAAGATCCGTCCTGAGAGCGCTGAGAAGGCCTACTACCGCTGGATGGAAGACATCCAAGACTGGTGCATCTCCAGACAGCTTTGGTGGGGGCACAGATGCCCCGTCTACTTTGCCAAGGTTGAGGGTGGCTCTAACTTGTCCGAAGAGGAGCTCTGGTTCTCTGGACGCACCAAGCAGGAGGCTGAGGCCAAGGCCAGCGCTAAGCTCCCTGGCAAGAAGTTCACTCTCGAGCAGGATGAGGACGTTTTGGACAGTGAGTTTCTTTTCCTCGTCTTTTTCGTTGATGTTAAAGCGCAGTTGTTAATTTTTATTAGCCTGGTTTTCCTCTGGGCTGTGGCCTTTTAGCACTCTGGGCTGGCCTAACAAGACACACGACCTCGAGAAGCTTTTCCCTACCACTATCCTCGAGACTGGCTGGGATATCTTGTTCTTCTGGATTGCCCGCATGATTATGCTAAGCTTGAAACTGACCGGGAAGATTCCCTTTGAGGAAGTATTTTGCCACAGTCTGGTCCGCGATTCTGAGGGCCGCAAAATGTCCAAGAGTCTGGGCAATGTCATTGATCCTCTCGATGTCATTTCTGGCATTCCTCTGCAGACGCTGCATGACAAGCTCGCGCTTGGTAATCTGCACCCGACCGAGGTTGAGAGAGCGACCAAGTATCAAAAGACGTCATTCCCCGACGGCATTCCCCAGTGCGGCGCTGACGCCCTTCGCTTCACGATGATCAACGCCACTACCGGCGGTAGCGATATTAACTTGGAGATTCGCTCCATCTACGGGTACCGCAAGTTCTGCAACAAGATCTTCCAGGCCACCAAGTACGTTCTCGGCAGCCTTCCCGCGGATTTTGTCCCCTTAAAACAAGGTGCAGTTTCCGGAAAGACTCTGGCCGAGCGCTGGATCCTGCACAAGATGAACCAGGCAGCCAAGGAAATCAACGTTGCTATTGCGGACCGAGAGTTCTCCAAGTCGACGGCAATCGTCTACAAGTACTGGTACAGCGAGCTTTGCGACGTCTACATTGAGAATTCCAAGTCTATTATCCGCGACGGCACACCCGAGGAGCGCGACTCGGCCATCCAGACGCTCTACACAGCCCTCGAAGCCGCTCACACCATGATCCACCCATTCATGCCCTTTATCAGCGAGGAAATGTGGCAGAGAATGCCGCGCCGCCCCAGCGATGAGACCAAGTCCATCATGATTGCCAAGTACCCCATCTACACCGCGACGCTGGACGACCCGCAGTCGGAGACTGCCTATGAGCTCGTTTTAGACTGCGTCAAGGCCGCACGTTCACTGACGTCTGAATATGCCATCAAGGAGAACGCGGATGGTAAGTCCCGTTGATCAAGCCACTGCATCTTGAGCCAAGCTAACGCCGCTCTCTAGTCATCATTCAAACCTTCACCGACGCCGCCGAGGAGACGTGCACTAAAGAGCTCCTTTCTATCACATCGCTAGCAGGCAAGGCAGTCAATAAGATCAAGATGATTAGCGCCAACGCTCCCCGACCCGCGGGCTGTGTGGCCTACCCTGTGTCGACCGCAGCGACGGTCTTTTTGCACGTCAAGGGTCGTGTTGACATGGACGCTGAGATTGCCAAGGCTCAGAAGCGCCGCGACAAGGCTACGCAGAGTATTCAACGCCAGGAGAAGCTCCTTGCCGACTCGGTCTACCTGCAAAAGGCCTCTGAGGCTGTTCGCGATGCTGATGAAAAGAAGCTAGCCGACGCCAAGCAGGAGCTGGCCAGTTTTGAGGCGACGATTGTGCAGTTTGTGCAGCTAAAGCTGGAGTAGAGTGGCTAGCGAAGAAGAGAAAATGTGGAGGATTGGTCAAGATGGTATGATCTCTGATTATGTCTTGAATGATGTAAATTTGATAGAAGAGACTATTTAGTTATGCTCACGAGACATGTTGTTGTTGGCTAAAAGACTTGTTCATGGGTTTTTATCTTGCGTACATTTCTTAGTATCTAGTGCCTCTTCATTTTGCTCCGGTGTCGGATGAGCTGCGTGATGTGTTTGTTTGTTTTGTTTTGCTGCAAGTGCTGCAGCAACGCGATGTGCAGGTGGTACCGCCGGTGACGCCTGACCCAAAGACTCCCAGAGAGCTTCTTTGTCTCACAGGGCCACACGGCAATCTACAAAGTTGATTGGACGCGCAGGTGCATACCTAGGCTTATGATAACCGTCCGTTACGGTCAGCGCCCACTTCTGCCCAGCGTCTTGGAAGCTGGAAGCCAGGCCCTTCTTCCCACCTGTTTGCTTTGTTTTCTCTCTGCTTCTTCCTCCCTTCATCTCTTCTCTGTTTTCCGACCAGGCCAAGTTCTCTTTTTTCTTTCTTTCGTCAGTCTACATTTTCCATCTGCATAACTTTTTTGCTAGCATTCTTTTTGTTTGATTTTTTACTCGGCTTTTGCAATTCAGCTGAAAGCGATTGCGAACTACGATCCGTACATTCATCTACATTGCGACGCCAAATAGTCGCTCTACCCTGGGTAAGTACCAACCAACCACCAACAAGGTTTAGCCCCTCCAATCCCGCCCCTCCCTCCATCCCGTGTTGCGGCAAATTTTCAGCGGATGGTTTGGCCTATCGCAGCAACAACAAGCCCTGCAACCCTGCTAACAGGAATTCCTACCTACTACCTACTAGGTAGCAGCTAATCGCACTGGGCGCGCCACGCTGGAACGTTAAACAGTTGCAGCCACTGGTCGGATCAATTCAAGCCACTCAAGCCATCCTTGGCGGCGAGCGTCCTTGAGAACCATCCTCCTATTTAGCACCCAGTTCTTCTTTGGGGGGGCCCAAAACCGCCCAAGCAGGGGCATCATGGCCACAACAACTACTTCAACTTCCACCACCCTCCGTACCCGCAAGTCTTTTGGTCGCGCCCTGCGCAGGCCTGTCGCCCCCTCCGCTTCCACACCCAATCTCAACGCTGCATTTACCGCTCATTCCAAGCTGTCGGCTGCCTTGTCGCGTAAGACGTCGCTTGCCGCTCTCACATCCAGCACCCTCGCCAGTATTCCCGATGTCAGCGAAACCTACGCGATAGACTCTGTTCTTGCCGATTCCAACATGATCCCCGCCACCCCCGGAAGGCCTGCCGCCCCTGACGATGTCGTCGTTGGCGACGGCGTCGAGGTCCCTGGCGGCCTCAAGGGCACCGTCCGCTTCGTCGGTTCCGTCCAAGGGAAAAAGGGCCAATTCGTCGGCATCGAACTCAACCGCGAGTTTGCCGCCCGAGGTAAAAACAATGGCGATGTCGATGGGTGAGTGTACCCCAGCCTGACTTTTACTGCCGCTGGCTAACATGACGGCCCTGCAGCATCTCCTACTTCAACACCAGTGTACCAGGCTCTGGTATCTTCGTTCCTGTCACAAAAGCTGTCCGTCGCGAGTCACCCAGTCATGCAGCCTATCCAGCGACGCCAACCCCGGCTGCGAATCGAAGAGCTCCTGGCCAAAGCTCGGGGTATACGCCGCCAATACCGGCCTTGCCTAAACTGAGCGCCTCAATTGGGCCAGGTGCCAGAGCGTCCAGCCCGCAGCTCAAACAGCGCCCTCGAATGTCCCTTCCGCGTCCCGAATCGCCCCTCCGCCGAACTCAAATGACTCCGGGGCCACGACCGTCTATTCCGTCGCCGTCTAAAGCCGCAAGACAAGCCAGCCCGGTCAATCGATTTGCTCAAAGCGTCAGGGGTACCGCCGGCGATCCAAACAAAAAATTCGGCCGGCTCGATCAGAGCCTAAACCTGGGTCAGCGCAGCACTTCTGCTATGGGTGGCGCTGGCGTCATGGATTTTGACGATGATCCTGCACCTCTAGCACAAAGGCCTGCCAGACAGCCCGCACTTTCCACCTCAGCTTCAGCCTTTAATCTGCGACGACCGGGTTCACGCGCAAACAATGCCAACGAAGAGGAGATTGAGCGTCTAAAGGCTCAGCTGGAAGACCGGGACAATCAGTTGAAAGACCAGGCTAGTACCCTGGCTGAAATGGAGAGTAGCTTGGTTGAGCTGCAGTCCCTGATCGATCAATCAGACGGCCCCAGGCACGCGAGAAATAGCATGGACGACAAGGACTCTGCACAGCTGCGCCTCATGCTTCGCGAAAAGACGGAAAAGATTGCTATGCTCACGGCAGAGTTTGATTCGCACCGCGCCGATTTTCGAAGCACAATTGATACCTTGGAGCTTGCCAGCACAGAGACGGAGCGTGTGTATGAAAAGCGCATGGAGGAGCTCATGGCCGACATTCGAGAGCTTGAGTCAAGGAACGTTGATGTTGATTCTGTCGCCAATCAACTCAAGCAACTAGAAGAGCTAGTGCAAGAACTAGAAGAGGGACTCGAAGATGCGCGCCGTGGAGAAGTCGAAGCCAGGGGTGAGGCTGAGTTTTTACGAGGAGAAGTTGAGAGGACCAGATCCGAACTGCGTCGCCAACGGAGCAAATCCGGCTCGCCAGATGGGCAGACCGTTGGCGGCAGCGATTTTGCCATGTCGAAAGAGCTGGAACAAAAGGAGGACGAGATTCGCGGTCTCAAGGCTATTATCCATTCGCTCAGCCGCGATTCAGTTCCTGGCCAAGACGAGCACAATTCAACGCTACGCGATTCATTCAGCGTTCAGGCCGCTTCTACAATCAATGGAGCGGGTCACGATCATTTGGAGCGTCGTGTTGCAGAACTCCAGGCGCTCCTCGACAAGAAGAATAGCAGGCAAGAGGAGCTGGAGCAAGAGGTCGAGCGTCTACGCCGCGGCACCGGTGCAGATCAAGGGCAAAACAGCTCCCAAAACCACAGATCTTCTCTACGGGACTCTCGCGATACTGTCGTTCCCGCACGCGCGGAGCCACGTTCTCCCGAAACCACATCGCACCGTCGGGGCAACACGTTGGATACCATGCCCGAGAGTGACTCATTTTCCTCTGAGACTAGCGCTCTGTGGTGCGAAATTTGCGAGACGAGCGGCCATGACATTCTCACCTGCACAAACATGTTTGGTCCGGAAGGCGTCAAGAGCGTCTCTCATGCAGATACCGGCGTCGACACTGCCGGGAATCGCGAAACGCTCAAAGCACCACCCACTTTGCAGTATACTAACGGTGGCGACGATGCTGCCCGGCCCGCTCCCCTTACTACGATTCGATCAAAGCCGGCGACCCAGACGACGCCACCTATCAGAATCATGCCGAACCCTATGGAGTCCGGCCCCGTGGCGGGTAAGGAGAGCGGCATCATGGATCCGGAAAAGTGGTGTGCAGTGTGCGAACGAGACGGGCATGACAGCGTCGACTGTCCCTTTGAGGATGCATTTTAATAGGATTACGTATATAAGCAACACGAAGGACGATGCGATGACGACTGCACGGTGCAAATGAAGAGGAGAGGGCAAGGTCGTAGGTCACTACTGGTATTGTCGAGGTTACAGATTTGGGTGCTTTTTCGGTACCGGGCTTCTTGTTGTTGAGCAATATACCCCTCTTTTTTTTGTAGTTCTTTTGCCTCTTGTTTTTTTCTCGCCACGGCTGGTTAGTAACTGTTGAACGAGTATATTTCTAAAACGGGAGGCTGTAAATATCCATTTCAAGACGGAGTGACAGAAGACGTTGGTGTGCCTGGACAGCGTCAAGATGGTACCCAGGTACCTAGTAAGACGTACCTGACTCATCCAATCCCGCTTAAGGCAACCTAGTAAGTACATAATTTGTGTACTCATGTACAAGATTGGGCATGCGCCTGCCCCGCCAAAAATGGCGAAAGCACTTCCACAATGCGCAAGTACCTAGGTTGCTCGGTACGTACTGCGGAGTAAGCACCCTTGAAAAGGTCGCTCCGATTGGCTGGACGATGAGCACCGCCGCAGGGTCGACGTTCTTCGATGGAATTCCATGGGGCGCAGAAGAAAGGCCGGAGCGTCAACCCAAGATTCCACTCCCTGCTGGAGCAAGGCGCTAACGGGCCCTGTAATGACTGCTAGAGCGGACTCTGTTGCAAGCACCAACACTGGCCAAATCTGGCTACCTTAGTAGGTATTTACCTAGGTACCTACCACGGCTTCGTTTGCAACTTTTCTTCGATCACCTTCTACTCGTGTTCTCCCTCTCTTAATCTTCTTGGTCATTCTCGAGAAGAACAAGAATCTTGCACCCCGACTCACGCAACTTGCTCTCCGTCAACGATCAAACTCATCTTGCACTACCCCGGGATTTTTCTGCCTCCGAGTTCTCCTTCCCGAACCTCGCGAATATTCCTATCAAACGACGACTCTCAGAAATTATCGAAAGCTACATCTTTGGTATTCTCGACTTGCCGTCGCGCCGCTTAGGCTTCATATTTGTCTAGGTATGTTGCGCTTAACCAAGGCTGTGGAACGCTGCACGCCATCGTCGCGCATTCTTCACTCTTTTCTCTCTCCCTCGTCCCATCCCAGCTTCCGTCGCTGCTCAACGAGGCAAACCAGCGTCTGCGACTCAGGTCACTGCGTCCCATGTCACTGGTACCATCTCCTGTGCTTACCTACTATGGCACTCATTCGCTTTTCACCCTTTGTTTATTCTTCTCCTGAACGCCGACTCACAGCCTCGCGCAACACAACCTCGTTCTGCATCGTGACTAATTCGTGCCAACAGTCTTTGCGTCGACAGTTTCGTAAAGTTGACCCCGGTGGCCGGTCTGCCCCGCAATTTATTTTTGACTTCAATTGCATAATCGATTTCCCGCGGCGCGAACACCATCATGGCGGTAGAAACCAAGTACTATGACGTCCTCGGCGTATGTTATCGAATCTGTCTATGCTGTGCAGCGCCATACTGACACGAGAAACAGGTCTCTCCGCAGGCTACTGACGCCGAGCTGAAGAAGGCATATAAAATCGGTGCTCTCAAGTTCCATCCCGGTACGCTCAAAGCGCCCTACCCGAACATATAAGCATCGACGAAACTTACAAACGCGCAGACAAGAACGCCAACAACCCCGCTGCTGAGGAAAAGTTCAAGGAAATCTCCCACGCTTACGAAATTCTTTCCGACAGCCGCAAGCGCGAGATTTACGATCAGTATGGCGAAGCTGGCCTTGAAGGCGGCGCTGGCGGTGGCGAAGGCTTGAATGCTGAGGACCTCTTTGCTCAACTCTTCGGATTTAGGAACAGCAATGGCGGCAGAGGTGTCCGCAAGGCCCCCACCATTACCCACAAGCACATGGTCTCTCTTGAAGACATTTACCGCGGCAAGATTTCTAAACTCGCTCTTCAGCGCTCCATCATCTGTCCCAAGTGCGACGGTCGCGGCGGTAAGGAGGGCGCCTCCAAGACATGCGCAGGCTGTCACGGCAACGGCAGAAGGCAGGTAGAGCGCAACCTAGGTTTCAGGGTTCAAATCTTCGAGATCGAGTGCCCTGACTGTGAAGGAGAGGGCCAATCCATCAGGGACAAGGATCGTTGCAAGCAGTGCCATGGCAAGAAGACCATTGTCGACCGCAAGGTTCTACATGTTCACGTCGACAAGGGTGTTCAGCATGGCACTCGTGTGGAATTTCGCGGTGACGGTGACCAAGCGCCCGGTATTCAGGCTGGTGACGTCGTTTTCGAAATTCTAGAAAAGGACCACGCTCGCTTCAAGCGCATAGGAGACGATCTGATTTACAAGTGCAAAATCGATCTTGTCACTGCCCTTGCCGGCGGTACCATCTACATTGAGCACCTGGACGATCGTTGGCTGAGCGTCGATATCCTCCCGGGCGAGGCTATCACTACAGGTATATATTTTTCACATCTGCAGAGAACAAATAAGGACCCGAGCTAACTGGCAAAAGCCTCTATGAAAGTTTTGCCCGGTCAGGGTATGCCTTCCTACCGTCATCACGACTTCGGCAACTTATACATCGATTTTGAAGTCATTATGCCCGAGAAGAACTGGACTCAAGACCCCAATGCCTTTGAGGCCCTCCGCAAAGCTCTGCCTTCGCCAGCCGTGCAGAACATTCCTCCAGCCGAGTCTATGACCGAGCCAAATGATTTCGAAGACGTCTCAAACGATTTGAGGACCGGGATCGTAAAAGCTCTTGCACAGCAATATCAAATGAGGGAAGAGGAGAAGCAGCGTTCAGCGCAACGCGGCCGTCATCCGGCTGGATTTGGTGGTGCCGAGAACGTTCAGTGTTCCTCGCAGTAAAGCGCCCTTGCTTCCTTTTCTCCAAACCAGATCGGTCGCATATATCGCGGCGGAATCAGTCCCCAGCGTCGGAAAGCTCAGGCCATTTGCAATGGATGGCAAGCGACGTCTATACTACTGCGTTGAATCATTTGGGGATCGGGGGCACTCCAAACGCATGCTGCCCAATTCCTTCTTTGCTGCGAGTGTTGCGCTGTTGGCGAGCGCATTTTGCTTTTCACGATGCTTCCTATTACGAGGCAGGTAGCCATCAAGCCAGAGACGGTAGACGACGAGGAGCATCCAGAACAGAGCGACAAAAGAAATGGCCAGATTGCTGGCCTGCATTCGCTTCTCGCCAATGGATGGTTTATGAGGGTAATGAAGAGAGGATTGACGTGTATCTGGCGTTGTTTTATAGAGAAGATAGATTATTTCCTAAACACATTCAGCTTGTTGCACGAATTAGACCATGACTGCGATTATGACTGCTCGGTTTTTGTCCTTGTCTTGTCGCCAACAACGCCATGGTTCACGTGCTGAAGTTTTCTCTATGGTCAGAGTCGTAACCGGTTGAAGAATGCGTATATCAAATCCGGCTCGCGGTGCTGGGGTATCATAGTGTTTCATTTTTATTCTTCAGCAGCGTCCCCTTGTTGGCTCCCCTCGCGTTCTTCCGGCCCGCTCGCCTGCTGTTTGCGCAGATGCTCCACCGTGTAGAACAACGTGTGCACCTCTGCCTCGGTGACATCCTGCTCCTGGCTCTTGGTCTCTTGCGGGTCGTCGCGGACAGGCGCAATGGTGTCGACGGCAAGGCGGCCATGGTCGTCAGTCATGAGCTGGATGAGGTGCAGGCTCTGCGCAGCGGTCTCGGATCCTTCAGGGATGTGCAGCGCAACGGCAAGGCTCGCAGTGCTGCTGGTTGTACTAGTGGTGATGTCGAGAGGATTTCCGGGGAGTTGGATGATGCCTGGTTTGGTCAGGGTGTTGTCGGCTAGGAGCTGCCACGTGAAAATGGCGGAGATGCTGCGAAGGCAACGTACGTCAGTCACAGTGGGGGGGGGAGAATGAGAACGCGCGGACTTTTTTTTTTGCGATTTGCGACTTACCTTTCGCAAATTGCGACGATGTGCGTCTGCGTGCCGGATTCAGAAGGGTAATCGAGAGCGAGAAGCCTGGACACGGCCACCTTTGCTGCTTGCGGCGAGACTTGCTGAGCCGGCGTCAGGATGCTCGTTCGCGACAGGAGCGCGCCGTTGATCCAGTCCCAGACGAGCAGGTCCTTGTCGCCGCCGCCCGAGACGAGGAGCCCACGGCGCGCGGGCGGGATCGTCATGGTGCCGACAAACTCGCCGTGGCCGAGGCAGAACCCGTGGATGACGTGCGCCTGCGGCATGTACCGCGACACGCGAATGTGCTCGTCGCGGTCGCCCGTGATGATGTACCGACGGTCTTGGGCGTCCTCGCCGAGGACGAGAGCCGTCAGCATGGAGACGTGGCCCAGCAGCAGCGTGTGCGCAAAGTCGGGGCTCACGGCGGCCTTGGCGCCAGAGGACGTGCCGTTGGTCGGGTTCTCGATCTCGCGCTGCTGCGCGGCCAGCGCGGCGCGGTTGCCCTTGGAGTGCACAGTGAGGACCGTGGCGGCGGGCTTTGTCCGGGGCTTCCTGGCGATGGAGGAAGAGGGCTGCTGCTGCGGCGGTGGCGTGTAGGCCTCGGAGCTCTTGATGAGCGGTACGGCGTAGACGTCCCCAAACTTGTCGGCCACGATGATCTGATCATCAGACGACACTGCAATGGATGAGGGCCGCTTAGGCATGATTCTGGATACGAGTTTTAGTTTCGTTGACCAAAAGGCTGGTTGGAGAAGAGCTGTCTCGTGGAGTCCCCCCAAAAAGGCCTACCTACCTCTTGCTGAGCTGTGTGAGCTGGCCGCTGCCATTGTGTGAAAAGACCCAAACCGCCTTGTCATGGGCCGACACGGCGACGAGGTGGCTTCCATCGGCAGTGGTTGTCAATTGAATAATGACGGGACGATCAGGGACAGGAATGGGCTTGGGCTTCCGGTGTTCCTTGCCCCGGGCGGCTTTTTTGCCGCTTGCCTCGTCCTCATCGTCCATGTTCTTTGGCGCGTCGTCTTCGGCCACTTTTAGGCGCTTCGACGGGGGCTGCTCGGCCGCCTCGTCCATCATGGCAGAGCCTCCTCCTCCTACACACCCGGCCTCATTTTCAACCGCCGTCGTAGGAGCCTCGGAGCCTGCGGCTGTACAAGCCTCCAGCTCCGGATGCTTCCATGTCGCAATGTGAGCGCCGTCGGCAAGGCTGAATGTGTGAATCTTGCCGCCACGAGCTCCAAAGAGTACACCGCCGCGAGCGTGGAGGCAGTTGTAAGGAATCTTCATTTGTTCTTTTTTTGAGTTTGCTATGCTAGCCTGTCAGGGGCGGGAATTTTTTTCTTTTTCGACGCGCGGCGCGAGATGCAAATGAGCGCGTCTTATTTTCATATAAGAAGTCAGGCCAAACTTGAAGAATGCTTTTCTTACTTGAAGGGAAAAAAAAGGTACATCAGCAATGTACCTTTTTCTGGTGGAAAAGGTACGTACCGACCTGTTCGACTTTATTCTTACTTGCCACTAAACCCAAAATGGACACTAGCTCAAAATTCCCTTGAAAAGCCCTAGAAAGGAAAACGCGATGTGGGGCGTCCACACATTTCTCGCTAACGAAGCGGTATTCGTTGGCGCAAAAAGAAAAATAATGACGGCGAGAAGAAAACTATTGTGTGGGCTGGCGGCTCTTTTCCTGCACAACGTCCGACGACAACCATCACCATCACCTAACCACTCATTTCAGTTCCTTTTTGCCCTTAAACAACCTGCCTTACACAATAAGAAGTCATGGGGGGCAAAACCGCAAACAAGGCCGGCTACTTCGACAAGCTCAAGGGCTTGCTCGAGGAGTACAAGTCCATCTTCATCGTCGAGATTGACAATGTCACGTCTCAGCAGATGCACGAGATCCGCCACTCCCTCCGCGGCAAGGGTGTTGTGCTGATGGGCAAGAACACCATGGTATGGCTCAATTCGTCCAATGCTGTGCCCATGTGAACGTGGTGCGCGTGCGCGCCAGTCGTATCTCCTGCTAACATTTCCTGATAGGTTCGTCGTGCCCTCAAGGGTTTCATCAGCGACACCCCCGAGTACGAGCGTCTCCTGCCCTTTGTCAAGGGCAACGTCGGTTTCGTCTTCACCAACGACGACCTGAAGGAGATCCGCGACATCGTCCTCTCCAACCGCGTCGCCGCGCCCGCCCGCGCCGGTGCCCTCGCCCCTATCGACGTCTGGGTCCCCGCCGGCAACACCGGCATGGAGCCCGGCAAGACGTCCTTCTTCCAGGCCCTCAACGTGCCCACCAAGATTGCGCGTGGTACCATTGAAATCACGACCGATCTCAAGCTCGTCGAGAAGGGCCTCAAGGTCGGCCCCTCCGAGGCCACCCTGCTCAACATGCTCAACATCTCGCCCTTTACCTTTGG
Organism: Beauveria scarabaeidicola; assembly: GCA_037289395.1. NCBI lineage: Eukaryota > Fungi > Ascomycota > Sordariomycetes > Hypocreales > Cordycipitaceae > Beauveria > Beauveria scarabaeidicola. The sequence continues at coordinate 49,625 of JAEIJG010000006.1, read as the reverse complement.
CATGGGCATCGCGCAGGTCTACGACGAGGGCCAGTGCTTCGAGCCCAGCGTGCTCGACGTCGGCGAGGAGCAGCTCCTCAAGACCCTGACTAGCTGCATCAGCTCCATTGCTTGCATCTCCCTCGCCATCAGCTTCCCCACCCTGCCCTCGGTCATGCACTCCGTCGTCAACTCGTACAAGAACCTCATCGCCGTGGCCGTTGAAACCGAGTTCTCCTGGCCCGAGATTGACGAGCTCAAGGACCGCATCGCCAACCCCGACGCGTACGCCTCTGCTGCTCCCGCTGCCGCCGCTACTGGCGGCGCCGCCGCCGAGGCCCCCAAGGAGGCTGCCAAGGAGGAGTCTGAGGCTGAGGATTCCGATGCCGATTTCGGTGGTCTCTTGTTCGTGTACCAGCAGCTTTTGTGTGTGAATCTATGGCTAACCTGTTTTGTAGCGACTAAATGCAGGCACTTGACCTCGGTGAACGACAGACTCGGGATTTTCGGTTGGGATCGCATCAGGAAGATGAATGGTATCGAGGCCACATGTCACCGCCAGCTGTATAATTTGCTGTCGACACGATGATATGATGACACGAAACAAAATACAATCGAAATCTGCGAGGCGGGTTTCCTCGAGAGGATTTGTCCCATGTCGCCCAATGCCTTGAGTGCATGTTGAAGCCTTTTGGATGGATTCGCGACGTACCACTCTACAAAGGTCAGTTCATATCTCCTTTTGCACATTGGTTCCCAAAATCTCGGAAAGATTATGAAAACGTTCAAGAGCTTTTTAACCCTGAATCTTCTTGATGACACACACATCACCACCCTATGACCGATCTGCCACGCGTGCCCTTTTTCTCAATCATGCCGTTTATTTGACAAAGGGTATCATTGCTAACCAGGAAAAGATGTTATAGTACATACAAGGTGCCATTGCGTCGCCAAATTTCATCCCATTTCAAACAAGTACACTGCGTAGGCCCACTCAATGTGCATCCATCTTCTTTAAAGCTTGTTCTGCTGTTCGTAGCGCCGTCTCCGGCATCCCAGCTCGTCTGGCGGCTTTGAGGGCATGACTCTTGCGGTTGATGCCCCTTTGCAGCCTGTGAACGTAGACAAAGCCGCCGTCCGCGTCCTCCTCGATATCTGTACAATGCAGCTGCACCGCGCCGTGGTTGGGGTCGCAGAGTCCGTCGGCTGCAGCGAGATCCGCGACGGAGTGAAAGTGCGTCGCGAAGAGCGTGCGGCACTGATTGACTGCAACGAGATGGTGCAGGCAAGCGTACGACACAGCCGCGCCGTCCTCTGGTGTGGTGCCCCGTCCAATCTCGTCCATGATGACAAAGGACCTGGGCGTCGCGTGCTTCAAAATGTGCGCCGTCTCAAGCATCTCGACCATGAATGTGCTCTGGTCGCGGTACAAGTTGTCTGCGGAGCCGACGCGGCTGAAGATGGCGTCGACGATGCCGAGCTCGGCGTACGATGCTGGCACGTAGCATCCAATCTGCGCCAAGATGGTGATGAGCGCATTCTGGCGCAGAAAGGTGCTTTTGCCAGCCATGTTTGGTCCGGTGATGAGCCAGAGAGAGCCGGCGGCGGGATTGCCGACCAAGCAGTCGTTTTCAACGAAGCTGCGACCCTGCTCCACCAGCCCGCCCTCGACGGTGGGATGCCTGCCGCCAATGATGGTGTGTGCTGTGGAATTGTTGAGGATGGGACGCAGCAGATTCTGTTCGACGGCCAGCCGGGCAAAGGACGTTGTAATATCAAGCTCGTCAAGGACGGCTGCGTTGCGGCGCAGCTTGACGAGGTTGATGACGACGTGCTCTCTGAGCGACTGGAAGACGCGTTGCTCTTCGCGCCGGATCTGAAAACGCGTCTGGTCGAGACGCTGACCGAGGGACGTCCATTCAGCCAGGTGAAAGGAGCGTGTCGAGCGACTGGAAGATAAGGCGTGAATGTCGGTGAGGTTCTTGGCGTCTTTGCCCTTGATGTGCGCAATGTGGCCTAGGCCAGGCGTCCATTTCAGAGTGAGGCTTGGTGCGCCAAGACGCTCACGGAGAGTCTCGCCGAGAGCTTCGCGTTCTTCCAAAAGTGAAGCCAGCTGCACATGCAACCTGCTCAAAGTCGGGCTTGCTTCCGGTTTCATGATCCATGCATCGTTGTCTTCGGCGTAGTATTCCTTGATGGTCGTTGGCCGCTTCTTCTTACCCTTGGGCAATGACGAGGCGTCTTCGGCGGACCCCTCTGCGGCCACGATGCCTTCTGCGAGGGCCATGAGTTGACTCGCTTCTGATTCTGCGGCCTCATGCTGCAGCACAATGCCGTCCTCGTCGATGGCCTCTGTAATGCGACGGGCCAGTATCAGAGGCTCCTGAAGATCCATGCGCTTTGTGAGAGTCGCCAGACACTGCGAAGAAGGCTCCGCGACTGCTTTCTTGAGAAGACGAACAATATCCGCAGTGGCTTGGATTGTGTTTGCCAAACCCATGAGATCGTCCGCGTCCCCCCTCCCGAGCGCAAACTTTTGCACCAGCCGCTGCGAATCGTGACTACGTCGGAGTAGTGTCACGATGAGGTCGCAGAGGTCGGGCGATGCAACAAAGCGGGCAACCAAGTCTTGTCGGGAAGTAATGACGTCTGTGGAAGTGGATGGCGCGCTGAGCCATTCGTTGAGCAATCGTGAGCCACTCTTGGTGACAGTACGACGGATGGCGTGCAGGAGGCTGCCGCGAAAGAAGCCGTCGCGGGTTGTCTGCTTGATTTCCAAAGCGCGCAAGCTGTTTTTATCAATCGTCATGATTTGCATATTTTCATGGCGTAGGGGAGGCTGTAATTTCATGCTCATGCCCCGTAGCCTGTCTTTGACATAATTGAGGACCAAGTGTCCGGCGCTGACCTCGTCTGGGGTGAAGCTTTCGCGAGTTGCCTGGGGAATGTCGGATTCGAGCATGTCACTCCAGTCTGTAATGTTATTTAGCTCTCCTGGAGAAGAGTAGGTGATGAGATGTCTGTCCTCGGCGAGGATGGCGAAAATGTCGTGCTCCCTTTGCGACTCGAGGTCCTCGTCCAGGACAATCTCCCTGGGAGCGATTCGAGACAAGACTGAGCCGAGCGATGCTAGCTCAGTCTGCTGTGTAAAGAAGTGGCCGGTGGAGAGATCCAACCATGCCAAGCCAAGGGAAACACTGTCATCAGATGCAGCACCAATTTGGTTGGACACATGTATAGCCATGACGTAGTTGTTGACATGGGGGTCGATGAAATTTTCGTCGATGAGAGTGCCAGGCGTAATGATGCGAGCAACTCTTCTGTCGTGCAAGAGACCTCCGGATTTGATCTTTTCTTCCGCATTGTTGGGGAATTCCTCGGCCACAGCCACGTACTTGTTTAGGTCCTGGACAAGAATCTTGAGATAGCGGTCCAGCTGGAAAAAGGGGAACCCAGCCTGCGGCTTGTCAGTTGTCGTGTTTGACGTTGAAAAGTTGGAAAAGGAAGAGGAGAATTACCATGGAGACTGGACCGGCACTCGTTTTTTTGCTGGCCAGCTTCAGATTGAGCAATGGCGCATACTCATCGGCATGTTCAAAGTACAGCTCGTAGAAGCCACCCACGCGAGTCAAGAGCACGCAATTATCAAACTTGTCCATGCTCCGTCTTGCCTGCAGCACCACGGTAGGGTATGTCGGCACATTCTTGTCTTCCTCTGCAGGTACGGGATCCGACTGCACGGCGCCTTGGGGTAGATCGGACAGCTGCATCGTCGTGACGGTCTTTTTGCCCCTGACGTGCGTCACGACGGGAACGACGGGCGACCAGCAGCATGACGATTGGACGCAGGCTAGGGATTTTCGTGCTGTTATCCATGGCCGACGACTTGACAGAGTCCGGATAGCATGGCTACTACGTCCGCGGAACATGAAATCGATGATACGCGTCGAGGTCCCTGTGTGATGTTGCTGGTGAAATTTTTAGTGGTGTGTGGTGGCCAAGACCCGCTGAAGCGATGTTTTGGTGGAAGTTTGGGGCCGTTGCCGCCGTTCTGGAGCGGTAGATGTTTAATATCCCAGCGATGGTTTTGCAGTGTCAATATTGATTTGGAATTCGAGGGAAATTTCTGGGAAATTTCTGGGAAATTTTTCAGGGAGGTTCTTTCGCGAGGTAGCTTTTAATAATGACTTGCAGACCTAAAAGTAGCGTGACCGTGGTTGAGGAATCAAAGCCACGCGCGAGGGATACATATTGATCAATAAAGATGCAGTGTATTGTAGTTATGTGGATTGGAGGGCAAAGTTCAAGTTACTTTGTAATAAGTTGACAACGTTGTAGGAGAGTGACGTATTATCATCCTTTACAAAGTAGAGCAACATGGTGTAGAACTCGATCCACGATCTACCTGGCTTTCTTTGTAGCTTGCGCAAATTAGAATCTCGATCCCAAGTCAATCATCAGAGTGCGTCAACTACGCAGTGTTTAGTTCCTGCTCGCGAAATCGCGAAATGGGCAATAAAGGTAGGTAGTATGGTAGCTGGTAGGCTCGCCTGCCGCGATTAGTGTGAATTACAGTGGTGCACTTTCACGACGGAGGAGAAGGCGGTTGCATTTTAGACAAAGCACCATCTCCTCACCGGTACCTCTCTACCATTGCTCTTTATCCATCTTCTTTTTCTTCTTTGCCAATGCTCTCTGTCATGGTCATGCTGCCGTTCATCAACGCTGCGTGGCACTGATTGATGACTTGCATCCCTACCCGCTACCCTAGCTCGACAGCCACGGCTTGGACCGACGGCCGAATATTTCTATCCTTGGACATTCTTCAATAGACTCCTGTTCAAAATGACGGCTATCGATATGCTTGAGCGGATTGCGATGAGGTAGGTCGAACGAGATGCCATTGTGCCGAATCCCGACCCGTCACCTCACCGCCCCTGGTCCAGACTACCTAGCAGTGCAGAAAGCCACTGTTCGGGTACCGGAACAGATACTTTTGGGGCGCTACCGCAGCCACCGGAGCTACAGTCGTGCGCCGACATGGCGGCCTTTACAGGCGAAGAGAGCAAGCCACGCAACCATGTCTACCTAGGTAGCCACTGCGAGAGAGAAGTCTCTCTCTTTGGCCTGCAAGTCCCGACGGGTTAATTCCCAGCAACAGGGACAAGGAAAAGCTGATGCCATCTTTCAACGTACCTGGCTCACTCAACCACCAGCCATGCCACTATTACAAGTTCACAACCCAGGGCCTGTTAATTCGGAGCAAAATAACCACCAAATCACGACAAATCCACATTCATTGCTGCTCGCAATTATTTTTATTTACCTCAAGGCACTCGAAGCAATCAGTTTCGGCTGCCACACGGCTTGATCCACTCACTCTGAAGCCCACTGATCCGCTCGGCCTAGTGGCCCCACATGTCCCTTCCCCAGCTTGTTCCCCTCTTTGGCTCCTCCACAATGGTTCACAAGGGCCCCATGGCTTATTCGTATTACCACCACCTCATGACTTGTCTTCTTCCAACCTCTCCCTTCTCTAGGTTCCCAGGCTCGGTGGCGTGAGATCAAGCCACTATATACCACTCTCTTTTCTCAGTCTTGATATCATCCGAATTTGCACTCCCGGCCAATTGCTTACTTGACCTCTTGACTGGACAGTTCAAACGCCGCCTTCAGCACCGCCTTACCAGCCGACTGCCCGCGCCATTCTACAGCCGCTGGCCTTTCGCATCCTTTACCGCCACGACTTCGTCGTCTTTCCAACCGATCCGCTCCTCCTGCACCCGGCCACGCTTTCGAAGTTGATGCTATGGGTGGCGGCCACGATCACAACAGCAGGGGTGCCTACCCTGTCTACGCCGACAAGCCGGTCGGCGTAGCAAAGACGAGCATTCTTCAAGGCCGAATCGAGCCCTTTTACAAGCCTGGACAATATGAAAAGGTCAATCTCTTGGCGTAAGTTGACCCGCCGTTGCCTTGACACCTGCTACTATTGACACTTTTCAGCAACATGTACAATGCCCGCTACTCGGGTGAGCCCAACATCAAGCTCGCCGTCTGGTCTGCCCCTGGCCAGGACCGTCCCTCATTTGAGGACGCTGTGTCCCACGAATTCAAGAAAGCTCATATTGGTGATGCTTTCGGCCCCTCTTGGACCACGCATTGGTTCCACGTCACAATCACCGTTCCTCAGGCGCTCGACGACGAGGAGTTTGTCATTCTCGAATGGGATGCAAACAATGAGGGTATGATATGGACCGACGATGGAATGCCCCTACAGGGCCTCACTGGAAACGGCGATCGTATCGAGTGGGTCATCCCCGACGAGTTTCGCGACGGCAAGGAGCATGTCATTTACATTGAGATGGCCTGCAACGGCATGTTTGGCAACGCCCCCGACGGCACCACCGATAACGCCCCCCCTGATCCCAACAGATACTTTACCATTTCCAAAGCCAACATTGCCGCCGTCAACTATCAGGCCCGCATGCTTCTCTTTGACATCTGGCAGATTGGTGATGCTGCCCGCGAGCTCCCCGGGGACTCGGCTGAACAGAACAAGGCTTTGGCTGTCGCCATGAAGATTATTGATACTTTCCAGGTCGATAACCAGGACTCTATTCTCAAGTGCCGCAAGATTGCTCAACAAGTCATCGGCCCCGACGTCGACTCTCACCGCGTCTACGAGGTGGGCAAGGACCCCACCGTTTTTGGCATCGGCCACTGCCACATTGACAGCTGCTGGCTCTGGCCTTTTGCCGAGACTAAACGCAAGGTTGCCCGATCTTGGTCCAGCCAGTGCGATCTCATGGATCGCTACCCCGAAGCCCACTTTGCCTGCTCCCAGGCCCAACAGTTCAAGTGGCTAAAGACTATCTACCCTCGTGCCTTTGAGCGTGTCAAGGCCAAGGTTAAGGAGGGCCAGTTCCATCCCATCGGTGGTAGCTGGGTTGAGCACGACACCAATATGCCCAGCGGCGAATCACTCCTCCGCCAATTCTTTTATGGCCAACGCTTCTTCGAGTCCGAGTTTGGCTCCCGCAGCCGCACCTTTTGGCTTCCCGACACCTTTGGCTACTCCAGCCAGCTGCCACAGCTCTGCCGCCTTGCCGGCATGGACCGCTTCATGACCCAAAAGCTAAGCTGGAACAACATCAACACCTTTCCACACACCACGTTCATGTGGGTCAGCCCAGACGGCAGCCAAGTCATCTGCCACATGCCTCCCTCGGAGACGTACACATCCGAGGCCAACTTGAGCGACATTCGCAAGAGCATCTCCAAGCACAAGACGATGCGCACAGACAGTTCTTCGCTCCTCGTCTTCGGCAAGGGTGATGGTGGTGGTGGTCCCACCTGGCAACATCTCGAGAAGCTGCGCCGTTGCGCCGGCATCAGCAACACCATTGGCGGCATTCCCAAGCTCAAACTTGGTCTTTCTGTCGATGACTTCTTTGATCGCCTTACGGCAAAGGCCGACGCTTTTCCCACATGGTACGGCGAGCTGTACTTTGAGCTCCATCGCGGCACCTACACCACACAGGCCAACAACAAGTACTACAACCGCAAGGCCGAGGTCATGCTCCGCGATATCGAGCAGCTCGCCACCATTGCCTCCATTAAGAACAAGTCCTACAAGTATCCTACCGAAGATATTGATAACATGTGGGAGACGGTCCTGCTCTGCCAGTTCCACGACTGCCTTCCTGGCAGCTCCATCGAGATGTGCTATGACGACACGGACAAGCTCTACGCTGAAGTCTTCAAGACTGGTCACACTCTTTTGAAGGAAATTTACCAGAGCCTCAACATTTCTGATGTCCGTTCTCCATCTGCCCACGAACCCGTCGTTCTCAACACACTACCCTGGCACCGTAAGGAAATTGTCGAGATTTCTGAGAACGAAGCTGGCGTCGCCTGCGGAGATGGCCAGCTGCTTCCGGTTCGCGCCTTCAAGACCCAGGGCGCTGAACCTGCTGTTACCCTCCGCCAAGTCTCCAAGGATCAGTTTGTCCTCCAGAACGAGCACTTTCGGGTGGAAGTCGAGGGTGGCTGCATCACGTCTCTCCATGATCGCCTCAACGACCGCGAGATTGTCGAAAAGGGCGGCCAGGCAAACAAGTATGTCATCTTTGATGATATCCCCATCTACTGGGAGGCCTGGGATGTCGAGGTTTATCATCTCAATACGAAGAAAAACTTGCAATATGGCCAGACTCGCGTCCACGAAGTCAAGCCTCACCGGGTGACGCTGGTAACGGACATTCAGATAAGCAAGAAGAGCTCCATCAAGGCTTACATTAGCCTCTCGGCTTCCCTCAAGGGACAGCCCTCATGGATTGAGTGCTCAGCCGAGGTTGACTGGCATGAAAATTCCAAATTCCTCAAAGTCGAGTTCCCCGTCAATATTGTCAACAATGAGGCATCTTATGAGACTGCATACAGTATTACCAAGCGTCCCACCCACTACAACACCAGCTGGGATATGGCCAAGTTTGAGGTGTGCTGCCACAGGTTTGCCGATTTGTCGGAGCACAACTATGGTGTTTCGATTCTCAACGACAGCAAATACGGCTTTGCCACGGCAGGCAAGGTGATGCGCCTATCTCTTCTGCGCTCGCCCAAATCGCCTGATGAGCATGCTGACATGGGCAAACATACTATTCGCTGGGCCATCTTCCCTCACAAGGGTGCACTCTCGTCAGCGACGGTTCGAGCCGGCTATGCTTTCAACACGCCCCTCAAAGTCCTCTCGGCGCCCAAGGCCACTGTTGACAACCTCGGCAGCGCCCCGATCAGACTGGTTAATGTCGATGAGTCTGCTTCGCTGATTTTGGATACCATCAAACGCGGCCACGATGACGAGGATGTGAGCCGTCGCGAGGGCCTTTGCGTCAACCCTGGAAAGAGCGTTATTGTCAGAGTGTACGAGTCGCTCGGTGGTCACAGCCGAGGCACGATTGAGACGAGTTTTGATGTCAAGCGCGTGTCCAAGTGCAACCTTCTCGAGGACGAAGGCGACGACGTGCCTTTTAGCGGTGGCAAGTTTGCAATTAAACTGCGACCGTTTGAGGTGGCCACCTTTAAGCTTCAGCTGTAGGGCGACAATGAAGTAGGGTGCGCATGTGTGGAAGTTGAAGCAGCACTGCCCTGAGAAGTGCGCGGAGCGATGCATGAATTGAAAGTTGTATCATTGTTAGGCCTTTATCCCGAGTAAATATGATCAATACACATTCCTAAAGGCATGGTGGTTATCCTGGATAAAAAACAAGTAGACGCTCGTGATGGGCCATTGGAATGGCTACTATGGGTTTGCGAAAAAAACAAACAGAAGGCAGCTATGGTAATATACTTGTACAATGTATGTACGATGGTTAAATCACGAGTTTGCATCTCCACCAGGCAGGTTTTGAATGACATTTTCCACCATGGTGATGAGCTGATGTATATCGGGCCGCTCCGCCGGCTCAACCTTGAGACAAGCGCGGACAATTTCGCGAATAGGCTCGCTAATAACGGCTTCTCCGGATGAGGAGCCCTCTCCTGCCCCTGCACCTGCTGCGCCAGATGCACCGGCGGCCTTTGCCTTGGCGACCTGGATGCTGTTGACGCGCCTGGCGCCGTTGGGCGACTGATCGGGGAAACGCCAGTCGCCGCCCATGACGCAGAGCGACAGGGTGCCGCCCGTCTCGTCGGAGCGCATCTCAAAGGGCGACTTGCCGACGAGGCAGGCAAAGAGGGTGCAGCCAAGGGACCAAATGTCGACTTTTGTGTCGACGACGGTGCCGGTCTGGACGTCAAAGAGCTCGGGGGCGCGGTAGGGCATGGTGGAGTGCTCGGCGGCGGTTTCTTGAATCTGCAGCGCGACCGACTGCGACGTGACGGGCATGGGCGAGGGCGCGACGGAGCCGAGGTCCATGAGTATGGGGTTCGAGCCGGAGTCGTCAATCATGATGTTGCCTATCGAAGGGGGGGGGGGAGTGTGAGTAGATTTTGATTGACGTTGAAGGGAGGGGGAAACAAACCTGGCTTGATGTCGCGATGCGCATACGACTTGACCTTGCCGCCCTGTCCAATCTGATTTTCCGCTTCCATCAGAGGACGTTCCTGCTCCGTCTCCTCGTCTTCCTCTGTGCGTTTCGTAGACGAGCGAGCGCCGCCAGTTCCTCTGCTGCCGCGACCGCGACCGCGACCGCTGCTGCTACTACTACTACTCGGACCCGGATCATTGTCAGCCTCGTGGCCCATTTCCATGCGCTCCGCCGGCGGTGCGTGATGGTCGTGCATGGCGCGGAGGGCCCTGCACACGCCGAGGAACAGGGCCAAGAGGTGGCGCTCGGGAAAGCGCGCGTGGTTGACGAGGTTGGCGTTGATCATGTCCTGGAGGTTGCCGCGGCGGTAGTACGGTAGCAGGACATAGACGGTCTTGTTGGCGGCCTCGTCAGCGCCGCCGCCGCCGCCGCCGCCGCCGCGTTCAGTCGCGACGGCGTGGTCAATGGCGGAGATTATGTTGGGAACGTGTTGGAAGAGGCGGTACGCTTCCACCTCGCGCATGGCTTGCTGGACCGACTCGGCGCCAAACGGGCAGCGAATCTTTTTGAGGGCAAAGTGTTCCTTGGTGGACAAGTCCTGGACGAGATAGACGTATGAGAAGCCTCCCTGGTTGGGGGATTTTTTCTGTGGTTAGTTTTGAAAAATACCGTGCGCGCGAGAATACAAGAAGAAGAAGAAGAGCTCACCTCGCCAAGTAATTGCAAAATCTTGAAACTGCGGCTGTTGACTTTGAGTGTGGGGGAGCCCGGGAAGCAGCTCAGGCAATTGCCCAACGAGTAAATAAGATCCTGGAGTATTTGCGCCATGGCGAATGAATGCTAACTGTTATTAGACGAACTCGATTTTTTGTGTGCGGCGCGATTTTCTTTCGGGGTTTTCGTGGGGAATTGATCGAGGAAGCAAAAGGCAAGTAAGTTATGGAGGAAATTGGCGACAAAAAAGCGACGAGCGAGCGAGCGAGGCTCAGCTAACTAAATTTACCTAGGTAAGTACCCAGCGTCTCAGCTGTTGGCGCTGCGGGCTTTGAGCTTTGTTGAGCGTTGGCGCGACGCGCGCGTAAGCGCTGTTATTTCTTGGAAAAAGGGGGAGGAGGAGGAGGAGGAGGAGGGGGAATTGTTGTTCAACGCGATGAGAGCCGAGTTGACTTGCAATCTTGAATGGCAAAATAGTTCATGTCGTAGCCAATGTCGAAAGCTTGGGGGGGGGGGGGCCACGTTAGCGTTATGAACACTGAAGGCTAGCCCATCCTAGCGGGCGGCGGTTAGTCAGCCTTCTTACGTAGGTAGTGATGATCAGCTCTGACCACCTCTGAATATAAGGCCTGATAAATCCACCACCAACAATATCCGTAGGTCACAGGTGGTTCCACCTTTTGCTTTTGCGCGACAGATTGTGTCCTCCATTACTTCTAGTCTTTGACGGTGACAGACTCTCAAACGAAAAGAAAAAAAAGAAAGAAATATATCAGCATCAGAAAAGTGCAGATAGATGGTACACTACCTGTAAGAGAGCCTAATGGCCTTTGAAGAGATGGCTCAGCTTTACCTCGGGATATTTCAAACAACGCCGCCTCCTACCATTGGAATATTCAGTCCAAGTCACTGTGCGTTGGCCCATTTCTGCATTAATGTATAATATTAATAACTCTTTTGGATTAATACATTCTAAACTGCGCTAAAGAAAAACCAAGCCAAGCAAGCGCAAGACGCGCAGCACACGACTGCCAAAGGACCTCTCATTGCTGCAACTCTGGCATCATGAATCCGCCTGGAGGCATTCGTCGCCACGAGTATCCCATAAATGCCGACGACTTTCTCACTTGCATCACCACATCCTTGATCTTGCCATCTCGCAGCAGCACGTCCCGTGGCCGTTTTCGCTGTCGCCGTCCATACAACCGGATGAAGCGCTTGAGCATTTGCTTTTCGCCCTCTGATAATTCTGGCGAATTCTCCAGCTCCGTATCAATCATTCGGAGGCTAGACGAGTTGTACGGCTCAGCCACAAGTCCCACTGCCACTTGCTGCACGTACTGCCGAAAGTCTCGCAGAATATTGTGCACTTCGTCGGGGCTCGGGCAAGCACCCGGGTTCGACTCGGACCAGTCGTCAAATGGCTCCGACTCGTCAAAGTAATGCGTGTCTTCGGGACTGGATATGTTGGGCACAAACGGTGGCGTCATGTTTGCTACTTGGTCCCAAGCAAAATGCTTAAACCATCTGTGATCTTTAATGTCCTCGGCATCATCTGGAAACACGTGTCGCCCAAACAAATCCGTCATCCGATTTGGCCCGGGCGGACATCGGTCTTTGTGCTGATACCGCTTCGAGCAGATTCGATTTTCCTTGTCATGAATCATCCAAAAGAGCAAGTCTTTGCACCGATCACTGACGGCTGGTCGCGATGGGAAACAGAATATCTCCTTGTGTTTCTTGCACACAGTCAGCTCAGTTCACCCTACACCCTACACCCAACACCCAACACTACTTACCGCAATGTTTTGCTTCGTTTCCTTTCTGCCCTTGTCTGCTCCAAATGGCGTGAAGCCATACAGACACTCAAACAGAATGATGCCAATGCTCCACTAGTCGCATCTTCCGTCGTAGCCTCCTCCCGCAATCACCTCTGGCGCCATGTATTGGCTCGTGCCCACCACCGAGTATGCAGTTGCACGGCATCTGGTGCTACTTCGCGGGTTCAAGTGGTTCAAATCGCCGTATGCAGTGTGATAGCCTTTGTTTTGCTCATGCGGTGCAAGCTTCTTCGCCCCGCCTTTGCTGGCATTTGCATCGCCAGTCGTGGCATCCCCGGCTATTGATAGACGAAAGTGCTGAAACAAAGAATGTCTATGCCAGCTGTAGAATGCCGCGTCATGGGACCAGTGGCCGTCAAAGGCGAGGCCAAAGTCGGATATCTTGAGATGCCCAGAAGCTGATATCAAAAAATTGTCTGGCTTAATGTCGCGGTGGATAAACTTGAGTCGATGCGTCTCTTCCACAGCCAAAATCATTTCCGCAATGTAAAATCGAGCAATCGTTTCGTGCAGCATATTCTCACGCATCAGCAAGCCGAGAAAGTCACCACCGGGCATATACTCCATCACCAGATAGAGATTGCTAAAGTCTTGAAAGCTCGTTACAAGTGGTACAATCCTACCAACGTCAGCTTCATCAACATTCATTGCTACCTGCTAAACCTACCAGTTTGACCCCTCTGCTGCGACAAGAAAATCCCGCTCTGCGCGCAAATGACCCTCTTGGCTGCTCGAAAGCATTTCAGACTTTCGAATCACCTTCATGGCAAACACTTGCGACGGCGCATGAGTCCCCGTCTTCTTCTCCCGGACTAGTCGCACCACCCCAAAGCTGCCCTTGCCCAAGACTTGAACGGGCTCAAAGTTTTGCCGCGAATGCGCATTTATCTTCATCCTTCGTCTCACTTGACTTTGAGCCTTCAAAACGCGGCAATGCCGGAGGTAGCATGATTCTTGGTAGAAGAATGCTCGCCGGATGGCGTCCTTGTCCTCCATCGACATTTGGGGACGGTAGTAGAGCTGCGCCTCCAAATAATGTCGCCGATGGAGCCGCGAGTTTGGTATAGTCAACAATTCGTTGTAGTAAGTTTCCACACTAATCTTGATGGCAGCGGCCTTCTCCGTCGTCAGAATCGTGGGCTTGAAAGTATCCTGACATGACTCCTTGATCGTCGTCAGGGTTTCAGGGTTCGACCTGGCACGTAGAAACCTGTGAGTGCTGCGCTGCTTCAGTCCTTCTCGATTCGAGATAGATACAAGCGACTCCATCGATGCCTTGCGAGACGAGCTAGTATCTTCTGGGACCTGGTTGACAATATTCTTCGTTGGCGGCGTCAGCGAGTCAGCTCCAACTTGCGTGTACATGTTATTGAAGGCTTGCGCTGAGCTGCGTCGACGCCGGTTTCGTGACGGGGAACTGCGAAGAATGACTGTAGTGCTGGGTGTCATGCCAAAAGTGTCGAGCCGTAGTCGCTTCACTAATTCACCGGGCGTCATGGCCTTTTCCTTGTTTGATGAGTGCAGCTCTTGGATTCTGTCATCTCGTTTCATAGGCACCAACTGGGCGTCCTCGGGTCGGTATTCGATAGTGTTCGAGTTATGAGAGCCTGCTACTCGAGTTAGACTTGTCGCTTGTCCTTCATCGTCATACCCCGTACTTTTGCCAATTGCCTTGAATGCTCCTCGCAAATCTGACCATACGCGGGAACTGGCTCGTCGCAGCTTGAGCATCTCCGAATCCACAGAAACCAAGCCATAATTGGGCGAATCGACCGAGACTGCCTCCGTACTCTCCATTGTGACAGAAAAAAGATGCCTCGGGTTGACAAGACTGTGGATAGCGAAACTCCCATACAATCAATATTGGTTGCCCACGAGCGCCATGCGTCGACATGTGGGCGATCCTGGACGGTGGACTATAACTGTTTGAATAGAAAAGGAATGACGATTATTGGGATGACTTGAAGAAAGAAAGCAATGCGTCATGTCAAGAATGCTACAAGTAGGTAGTGCCGCGCGAAATGGCTTTCTGGAAGGAAGGAGGGTTGTAAGCAGCTCCTGCACTGCGGAATGAAAACACTGAGAGAACGCCATTGAGCGCGACAGGCCAAACGCAAAAATGCTGGGCAAACAGTAAAGTCAATCAAAACATCTAAATTCAACTTTTTCTTCATGACGGCATGCGTCTAGACAAGGCTAGCTAGCCTTGGAGGCCTACCATCAGGATAGATGACACACAAAGTAATGACTTATACGCCAGCCCATGCAATGCAAGTCCTCGCCTTGACACCACCTCGGAACCTTGTAGCCCCTTGATGCACGCGCCAGACTCTTGATTGCATGATAGATAACAACATGTAAACTCCAAGCCCGAAAATGTCCAGCCTAAACTCAGCGATTCTGGTGACAAGGCTATAAATACAAAGAAAACACACGAGATTACAAAACAGACGCCATGCGTTTACTTGATCTCGAGCAGCTTGACGTCAAAGGTCAGCGTGCTGTTGGCGGGAATTCCGGGCAGAGCCTGGCGGCCGTAGGCGAGGCTGGCAGGGATAGTAAGGCGACGCTCGCCACCAATCGACATGCCGACGACACCGACGTCCCAGCCCTTGATGACCTGGCCTTTACCAACCTTAAAGGTAAAAGGCTTGCCCTTCTTGTTGGCATCGAACTGCTTGCCGTTCTGGAGCTTGCCAATGTAGCGGACACCGACGCTGTCGCCGTTCTTGACAACGCGGCCGGAGCCAATCTTGCGGTCGTCAACCGTGACGCCCTGAACGACCTTGACACCAACAGCAGCCTTGGTAGAGCCGGTAGGACCCTGCTCAAGGTTCTTGGCGAATTGAACCTTCTTAGCGTCCTTCTTGTCGTCAGCAGCGACAGCCTCGCCCTGGTTGTTCTTGAGCTTCTTTTGCTGTTTCTTGGAGAGCTTGGCGCCGTCCTTGGAAATCATCTCGTCAAGGTTCTCAGCCTCCTCGGCAGTACGCTTCTTCTTGCCCTTCTTGGTGGTATCGACCAGCTGAGGCGCATCCTCATCCTCCGAGTCGAGCTCGGTGACACGGGGATCGGCAACATCGTCGAGGTCGTCGCTCTCATCATCGTCATCCTCGCCCAGGGCGTACTCAAGCTCATCGGGGGAGTGGTCGTAGTCGTCCTCGTCATCGTCATCCTCGTCGTAGTCATCTTCGTCGTCATCCATGATGTAGTTACCAGTGAGGTAAACAGTGTGGGTGCCAGTCACGACAAAGAAGACCTTTTCGCCATGGTTGACGGTGATGTCGAGGGGCTGCTGGTAGTTCTGTGAAAAGTTAGCAGAGATAGGTGGCTAGGCTGTGGCTTTTAGGCTTACCTTCTCGGTGTCGAGGGTGCAAATAACAAAGTTTTCGAGGTCAGCACCCTCCTCGTCATCTGAGTCGTCCTCGTCGTCCTCGTCGTCTTCATCATCATCATCGTCTTCCTCGGCGGCCTTGCCCTTGCCCTTGGACTTGGACTTGGACTTGGTGGGGGCATCCTCCATGTCCTCATCATCATCATCGTCCTGGGTGGCGGCAAGGAGCTTCTTGATGGCAGCGGCTTGGCTAGACTTCTTGGACTTGGCGGGGTCGCTGGGGCCGCCATTCTCTTCCTCCTCATCATCCTCGTCATCGTCGTCAGAGGCAGCGAGAAGAGCCTTTAGGTACTCATCATCAATCTCGTCGTCCTCGTCTTCGTCGAGGCCAGGGAAAGCGCGCTTGACGAGACGCAGGGTAGACCGAGGAATCTTGGGGATGTTGCCATCCTCATCAGCCTCGGGCTCCTCAGTAGGGTCAACAGCAGCCATGGTAATGCGGAACTGTCAGGCATCGAGTTAGCTTCGGATCTAATTGGCGACGCAAGGGTCGTGGCGCGGGCCAATGCAGCGGCATATAATGCTCAATGCAGCGGCATATAATGCTCAATGCAGCGGCATCTAATGCTCAATGCAGCGGCATCTAACGCTCAATGCAAGCGCAATTGCGGCCGGGCTACTATAACCAACTTACAGAGGCAGGGAAATCCATGGAGGCGGGAATCAGGATCTCGCCGGGAGGGACCTCGAGGCCATAGACGGGACCAGAAATGCCAGCCATTTTGAAGATGGAGATGTGAAAAAGGTGAAGGAAAGAAGAGAGAAAATCTAGAAGTGATTCGTATATAGAAGGTCAAGTCTACAACAAAACAGGATCCAAGATTGGGTACGGAAAAAAGAGGTGGTGGTATGGGTGTGAAGAAGGATGGAGGGAAAAGAAGCTGGAAGGGCGTCACTTTTTTTTTTCACATTGCGCCGCCGCGGCCTCTGGAAAAAATCTTTGTCCAGCAGTTTTCTGCCACCCGCCTACAGCCAGGGACTGCCCCGCCAAAAAGCACAGTAGGCCAATACGAGGCTGCGATAAGGCCTTATCGAGGGTCCGCAAAGCTGCTGTCTCAGCAACCAAAGAAATCCCCGCCAGAACTTAAGTGGACACTACAATTGTCTTCCTCCACCGCCTTCAACGTTGTCATGTTAATACTGAGCATACATGCCTAGGACGGGTCAGTCAAGGGACAATGCTATTTCCATCTCGGAAATATTCCGATCCAAGACCCTAAACTCATGAATCTCGGACATTGTGGGACAAATATGCTGTTCTTGGATATCTAACCGCGGGCCACTTGGACCACAAGAGATTACAACGTGCGATACACTAGTAATATCAACTATTCACACTCTAAAAGTTATAGCGTCCTATTAGCTCCTTTGCGGCGGAAATAGCTGAATTTGAGCGAATGCTTGGGTATGCTTCAAGGCTGCGCCTCTGCTTCAAGCTCGTAGTCTCTGCGCCCACCACTATCGCTGTCCTCGCCCCGAAATCCGCATCCACTCGAGGGCGTATAGATTTTCGAGTGCTTGCGCAATGGTTACCGAGTAGGTTGCCGATTCTAGCCAGAGATATAGGGCATTGACCTCCATTGACCGTCTGGTCTGAAGTGGCTGTGCTCACCGCATCATATCCAAAATCTGGTTCCCACAAGACAATGTTTGCTCACGTGCCGTCCTTTGTGCAAACTAAGCCTTGCTAGTATAGCTTAGACCAGCACGGAGCTGAATCTGCTTGGCGTAGCTGTCCTTGGCACCACGCCCGGCTTGCCCCGTCCGGCTTGCCCAGTTTCATAGCGACCAAAGTAGCTCTCGCTTCGCAAGCATGTAATGATTGATCACGGGCCTTTCGCATGTCACTTTTTTTCTATGCTTTGATCGTGTCTTGGTCGATTCCTCAAGGAGCCTTTTCAAAGAGCTCCAGAATGGGTTTGGCGGCCTATCTCCGTGTTAGTACGCTGGGATTGACCAGAAGCTGCAGCCCACCTACGTCGATAAACTTTTCCAGGTTCTGGTCCAGGTTGGCAAGATCCTCCTTGCGACGCATGTTTTCGGCAATCAGCTTCTGCTTCCGCTTGAGCAGCTCTTGTCGACGCTGCTCCAGGCCCTCGCGTTCGGCTCTCTCGTGCTCGATTCTCGCATACATGAGCTCATTTTCGTCATCGGTGGCGCGGTCTGGGTTCTGCGCGAGAAAGTCCTCTACCGGAATCAGCGGCAGCTGCTGGTATTTATGACTAACAACATATTAGCTCAGCCGTATGCAACAACAGTGCAGCTATGCTCGTGAGAGCCAGCTTGTCAACACGTACTCGTACGACTCGCAGGCGACAATCTCGCCCTGGAGGTGACGCTGCTCGTAGTACAGGTTCTGCAGCTGCAGATGGAGGCGGTCGACATCCTGGCGGCGCTCAGCCGTCTGCGTCTTGGTGCCGCGCGCCGCAAACGACGCGTTTCGTTGCAGGCCGCGTAGGTGCGAGATGCTCGTCAGGAGGCGCTTCTGCTGCTTGGCAATCTCGACTTGGTTTTCGGGCGTTGGGCGCGTGCTGGCCTGAGCGACTAGTTGCAGCAGGTCGAGAGCCTGATCGCGTGCCTGGTCCGACACCTGCAGGACAGCGGCGAGGCTGGGATCACTGATGATTTTATCGACAGTCATTTGGACGATGGCTTCGGTGCAATGATGTGGTCGTTGTGTCGATTTTCAAATGTAGGCGGGAATTTGGGGTGCGTTGCAAACAGAGCCAGCTGGGTCAACTTCGGAATGCAAGGCCGCCAAGCTAGCCACACTTGTACAAGCCACAGCAGCCTCAAGTACTGTCAATTTGGCAGTGCCGTTGCGCCGGATCCAGCGGCCGAGGCAATAATGGTATTAATTGGGTCAGTTTCACCGTCAGCCTCTACTGGATCTTATTACAAACGGGGACTTGCCGCCAAGGTTCTCACGTCACGACAAATTCCGGCGTGCATTCAATAATAAAAATCCCTCTTCTTTCGCTCGTCTACTTGTCCCGACATGCCAGTGCATGCGTAGATTCCCCGTGCTCCGTCACTTTCTCTTTGCCGCTTCATCATAGGTACCCTGTAACCTACACGTTGGCCTTGGCCCAAATCCAGCATCCGCATTTCCCCTGGGCGAATCGCCTCGCATCGCTCTTCTCCACCCACCGTTGGCTTTGTTGAGAAGTTGGCATCCATTAATAAACCACAGGGACCCCCATTTCTCCTTCACCTTACCCAACCAATTGCTGCAGAGGCCGACTGCTCGTGCCGCATCCCATTCGACATCCGAGATCCGAAAATATTTCGTTGCACAGCCTCACGTCCTCTGCAGCCAGCCAGCCAGCCGCAGCAGCAGCAGCCCTTTGGACACCTGCGCGCGCCCGGCCTCCTCTTCCTCCCCTCATGAGTTGTTGCGTCTAGCCCCAACCCACCCCGCGGCCATTACACCATCATGCCGACCGTCACAGCTTTGACACCAACTTGCTCCGGCAGGCCGAGCAAGAGTGAAGACGCCCTCACGTCTGCGACGACATCCGGCGCCGACACCGCCGCCAACGATCAGCCGACCCTCAACCGCCGCCGCCACTCCTTTTCCCTCCCGCGCCGCAAGTCCATCGTCGGCCAAATCATGGATACCGAGGAGAGCCTGCTGCTCAAGGTCGACCTCTTCCTCTCGGAGCTGGAGCGCCGCCTCGAGTTCATCGAGCGCTACGGCGACATGGGCCGCGACTACAACTTTTCCCGCGCCTTTTCCACCCTCCAGGCCGTCCGCACCCGCTGCTCCCAGGCCTCCGAGGAAGTCATTGGCGCCGGTCGCCGCCGTCTGCATGTCATGGTTGAGACGCTCGAGACCCGGTACCAGGAGACGCTGGCGGCGACCGAGTCGCTCCACGAAAAGGCGTGCGTCGGTATTGATCTACTCGAGGGCATGCTGTCCGAGTTTGAGGAGCGTGCTCACAAGCTGCGCGAGCAGAGCTTTGCCAATGCCGCCACCGCCGCCGGGGCCTTTATGGGTGAAGGTCGTCGAGTGGCCACGGAAAGCATCGAGCGTGCCAGAGAAGTCATGGACGAGGGTTTCGAGCGCGCCAAGCGTGCCGCCCTGTCTCTGGAGGAGCACATCCAGCAAGCCATCCTTTTGGCAAAGGAAAGACGACTCTTGGCATACCATGAGTTGCCCGTCCCGTGGCGCAACAACCCCCACATCCACAAAGGCTATCGCTTTACCGAGACGAAGCTCGAGTGCGTGTGCTCCATGTTCAACATTTCCAACGAATTTATCAACATCTGGTCTCACGCTCTCGGGTTGGTGCTGGTGCTTGCCGTCGCCTGTTACTTTTACCCGACCAGCACCAACTTTTCGCTCAGCACCAAGAGCGACGTCTTTGTGGCGGCCGTCTTCTTTATCATGGCCTGCCTTACGCTCGTATGCTCCGTCATCTGGCACACGATGAACTCTGTAGCCGACGTCAATGCCATCTCCATCTTTGCATGTGTCGACTACACGGGCATCTCCCTGCTCATCGCGGCCTCCATCATGACGACCGAGTACACGGCGTTTTACTGCGACCCCATCAGCCGCTGGACCTACATGCTGCTGACGGCTTCTCTAGGCGTGGGTGGTGTCATCCTGCCCTGGCATCCCAAGTTTAACGGACCGGAGATGGCTTGGGCGCGCGTCGCCTTCTTCGTCGGCTTGGCCCTGACGGGCTGTATGCCCATTCTGCAGCTGCTCTACACACACGGCTCCGAGTTTGTCATTGACTTTTACTCGCCCATTCTCAAGTCGGTGCTCGTCTACTTTGGCGGCGCCATCGTGTACGCGAGCAAGATCCCCGAGTGCTGGTGGCCCGGCATGTTTGACTACATTGGCGGCAGCCACAACCTCTGGCACGCTGCCGTGCTCGGCGGTATCATGTTTCACTACACGGCCATGCAGCAATTCTTTGCCAATGCTTTTGGCCGCGCTCTCGGCGGTTGCCCTGCCTACTAGACGACTTGTGTATCTGCAGCATACATGATGATCACAGCCGCAGGTGCCACCTATATATATGTACGATGTTGACGCGGAGGATATGAGGGATGTGGATTATGCGGACGGTATATGATTGACGACAGAGGTCGCCTCGCCAGGCGTCTAGAAAAACTGTCCATTGGCGGATAGAAGATGAGATGCATCAGGTTGCTGCATACATTTACCGCATCATACATACGGGCGTTTGGGATACATTTGATATTTGGCATTTTCACATTCGTTTCTTCAGCATACATTACTCGTTAGATGAGTACACCGCACAGTTTTTTCAGGACGACTGCGTGGATGCTACACGAGCCTTTCACATGTTTATAAATCAAAGACTTTAGATTTCACTCTTTTAGAACCGTCCTGATGTATCCCAATGCACTCGTAAACGTGTATGCGTTATAAAGATTAATATTCGTTCCAATGAAATGACAGCCAATCCGAGAACCACATAAAAATTAGAAACCGTAAATTCGTGACGACGTCGAAAGCGTCTGCCTAGCAAAGAGCAAGGCTTGTAGTCAATAAACTCCTCAAGTACAATACCTTTACAAAGGAAATTAAACAGCCAGTACAGACTGGCCCGTACTACTGCGCGTGGGCGACAATGTCGGCGTAGACGTCGTCGGGAATCTGCTTGATGATGCCAATGGTGACACTCTTGATGAGGTCGGCATTGAGTGGCGGAAACGACCGCAGGACCTTGTTCGGGCTACGCGCATCCATATTAGAAATCCAGAGGGTTAAAAAAACATCCATAAAGACCACACCCCGTGGACACATACCTGGGAGACTGGAGAATCTGCGCACGCATAATGGTGAGCTGCGCCACGATGCACAGGATATTCAAGTGCGGCCCGTACGCGAACAAGAAGTCCCAGAGCTTGAGCACCTCGGGCAGGGGCGGGGTGCAGGCGCAGAGCGTCAGTACCGAGGGAAAGGCGTAAATCTCGGCCGAGAGTCCCTTGGCGGTGAGGTACATGCTGAGACGGGGATCGACGACGGCGAGCACGCGGTCGACGAGCGCGAGGCCGCGGTGCACGCCTGTCATGGCGCCGCGGATGTAGGCGGGACACTCGCGCGTCAGAAGTGTGTGAAAGGCGGCGAAAGCCTCGCCCTCGCTGCGCGCCGCGTACAAGAACGGCGCGGCGAGCACGTTCATGCCCTGCACGTAGGTACCGGGTTCCGGCGCGCCGGACCGCGACGCCGTCCCGGACATGCTGCCACCGGTGAGCGATTCCAGCGTCGGCCGCGCCGACGAGTGGCTGCTGCCGGGCCGGCTGACCGCCGTCGCCGCCGCGTCATCGCCTCCTCCGCGTGCCGCCTGCCGCTCCTCCGCGCGCGCGTCGTGCAGCTTCCAGGCGACGGCATTGAGGAGCCGAATGAGGCTCGCCTCGCTGACGCGCCGCCGGAAGAGCGGGTCCGTTGTCAGCGTGCGAAAGGTGTCGTTGCGGATCTTGGCGTAGGCGGGCGACGCGCCGCGGTGGATGAGGGCGAGGTAGTCGTCGGTGGGCGTGATGGGGGCGTCGAGCAGGACGAGCCAGACGTAGATGCGGAGGGTGGACTGTTTTGTTTCCCACACGGCTGCTGCGTCAGTTTCTGCGTTCCCATCTGGAATACATGCTTGCGCGGGACAAGGAACAAACGTACCATGCCGTCTTCGGCACTCTTGACGCCTTCGTCGACGACTTTCCACCGCGCGCTCTCCAGCGCCCCAATAAAGTCACCGTCGTTGGGGCCCTCGCGGATAATCTGCTGCAGCGAGAGGTGGCCGTGCGAGAAGACGGGCTTGCTGCTCCCCGTCCGCCGCGCCGCGCCCACGGCGTTCATCTGCTGCATCATTGGCGAGATGGCATCGCTATTAGCGCGGCCTCGGGTCTGCCTCTGCTGCGTCGTCGTCGTCGTCGTCGTTGTCGTCGGCACCACTACTGTTGTTGTTGTCGCCGACGGCATAAGCGGTAGGGGCGGCGCGACAGGGCCGCCGGGATTCCGCACCGGAGAGGCATTGCGGTGCAGCGCGTCGCGGTAGTGCGGCGAGATGAGCGAGTTCCCTTGGCTCGAGGCTTTGGCGCCGAGTGTGTGCGCGGATTGCAGCCGGCGCAGGGCGCGGTGCGTGCGCGGCGACGGCGGCGGCTGGAGGTCTGTGTGGAGGAGGGAGTTGTGCTGCGGCGGTTGAGGAAAGTGGTGGTGGGCGGTTGGCGTTGTGCCCTCGCGGGAGGGACTGGTGGTCATTGTGAGTCTTGGGCAGAGCCCGAGAAGGGGGGATGAGGAGAAGAGGCAGAAGATGCATCGAGTGGTTGCGAGACCGCGTAGAGTGGTGGCGGTTTAGTGGGGTGGCTGGTGTGGTGGAACAGGTGAGGCAGCTGGCTCAGCCTTGCATATCGAGGAATGCTGTTTCAGAAACGTCTTGTTCAAAAATTATACCTGCCTTCAATTGAAGAGGGCTTTTTAACTCAGGCTTTGAGGAATAGCAATTCGGTGCTAGCATGGTGTGCATATGTACGTTCTTATGTGGTGGTCATACGTGACCACTAGTACAAGTTGCTCGAGCCGTGCTCTCTCCGTAGGTACACCGTACTCTGGTGACTTTATAACGGGCAATTGATCAAATACTAGTCATGTCTGAGCTGGTTCTCGATAAGGGGCCAAATTCTATAAATATGTCAGACAGCAGCTTTTAAATAGCTTGTGGAAGAGTGTTTGGTAAGACAAGGCAAAGACCCCGAGCCGTACTCCTTAGACAATCCGGTTGATCGGCGGGCCTAGAGCGGTGTCAGGATGCTGGAATAGCTGCTGGTGGCTACGTGTGTGCGAGAGGGTGGTATTTCTGTAGTCACAATTACAGTCGCATCATTTTTTATTTTATTTTTTAGACTGAGAGCTGGTGTGGTCTTGCGACGGTAGAAATACAAGCAGTGTCGCTCAAGAGTGGTATCGTAGGTCTTGACAACAAACAGCCTTGAGCCAAAAGGCGAAGAGGCCGGCACAACATATACCAATAAAGGTATACCGGACGGCACATAGGTGCCGTGAAAATCGCCGGGCCGTCGCCGGGCCATCTGGATGCAGTTTGGCCTTGGGGCGCCGGTTTTGCCGGCGAGGAACTGTTGTGCCACGTTGGGTAGGATTACATCGGGGGGGTCGCAAAGGGCGCAGCAGATGGAATTTGAAAGTGACGTCTACGACGTGGGACCAAAGGAAAGATGGGGTGGAAGAAGAAGCTCGATGGATCAAGAGGATAAAAAATTGGAATGCGAAATGAAATATGGTGCTGATGGAAGCGGATCGTCGCGCGGTAAATAAGATCTTCTGGCTGGCTGGTCAAGGACGGCGTTTGTAAGCAAAGGTCGCCTAGAATTGCAGGGTTCAGAAGGGTCGTGCGCCTGGAACGAAGCAGAGGCGCGCTGGAAATGACGCTGCAGCACATCTCTAGCGCCTTCACTGCTTTGGCATCCACTGTAACCTGTGGATTGGCCTTTGCTGCTCCAGGCTAGAGCCGATGGCGACATCTCTCCATGTGGACCTTGAACGACATGCTGATGTCGTGATTCTCCAGCGTCTCCGGCGTCGATGAACAAAACAGCCGACGACAAGGAAAAGAGAAGAACAAAAAAGGCTCGTCGGGGCGACACAAGGCAATCATGATGGACCTGCACTTGGCCAAGTCATCTCTCCCCTCCATCAAAACAACAACCCCGCCACCTCGCGATTCCGTGTCTTCGCCGACCCTACCAACACCAACCAATTTCTCCTCTCCTAGACATTGTCCCGACCACCGCAATTCCCGACTGCCCCCCCACCAGACACCTCTTTGTCTCTTCTCCGGCTTTGTTCGCTCCTTGACAAGTCACACTCGTTCCATCGTCGCCCTGCTGACCCCACGCCGACAAGCCGCGTCTGATGCAGACTCAACGTCGACTGGTTGGGCGTGTGTCTCGTGGCTCGTCGGCTTGCACAACGCTACTCCCTCACCCGGCCAAGCCACAACATCAACGGCGCCGTTGCTAAATACCATTGTGTTCCCTGTCTACGTCGGCGGCGTGGGAAGCGTGGCCTCGACGGTTTTCTTCTTGTCTAGCTTGCTGTTGCGCCCAGCCTCATCTCTGCCAGAGACGCGCTTCGCACACTTCCTCGGCGTCCGAAGAGGCAGCTCGACCCTGACTTAGCTGGCACCTACCGTGCCGTACTGTCTCAAATCTTTTCACACCGTCATTTATCAACATCGACATGACGGCGTAGCTTCGGCCTCACCTCTTGTGATATAAGGCCCTCTCTCCCCTCCCGCTCTCCTCGCTTCCTCTTCCTCCGCCTCCACACGCAAGTCTCACGCCACAGCTATGCCGGGCATCTCCAGTAAGATCGGCCATGGCCTCGCCAAGGGTCTTGGCATTCAGGTGGAGGACCCTGACCGCGGCCGCGAAACCATCACCAGAGGCGAGTCTGTCATGTCCACCCAGACCAGCGACTCCTTCTTCGAAGGCCCTCCCACCTCTCTCGAGTGGATTCAGGAGCAGGTTCCTACGCGTCAAGAGACGGCCGCCTACATCAAATCTCTTTTTCCCTTTCTCTCATGGATCACGCACTACAACCTGCAGTGGTTCGCTGGTGATCTCATCGCCGGCATCACCATCGGTGCTATCCTCGTCCCTCAGGGCATGGCCTATGCCATGTTGGCTAATCTAGAGCCCCAGTTTGGTCTCTACTCTTCCTTCATGGGCGTCATCATCTACTGGATCTTTGGCACTTCGAAAGATATTTCCATTGGTCCCGTCGCCGTGCTGTCCACTGTCGTCGGCACCGTCGTGGCAGATCTGAGGTCTTCTGGCTTGCCGTACTCGGCCAACATCATTGCCTCTGCCCTGTCCATCATTGCAGGCTGTATTGTGTTGGGCATGGGTCTACTTCGTCTTGGCTGGCTGGTTGATTTGATCTCCATAACATCTCTGTCTGCCTTCATGACAGGTTCTGCCATCACCATTGCCGTCAGCCAGTTGCCTGCTCTCCTCGGTCTTCACAGCTTCTCCAACAGAGATGCCCCGTACAAAGTGGTCATCCACACCCTCAAAAACCTCCCTCACATCAAGCTCGATGCCGCCCTCGGTCTTACCGCCTTGTTTCTACTCTATTTCATCCGATATACGCTGACCCGCGCCGCCGAACGATGGCCCAACAAGAAGCGCATCATCTTCTTTGCCAACACCATGAGAACCGTCTTTGCCATTCTACTCTACACCATGATCTCGTGGCTCGTCAACCGAAACCGCCGCGAGCACCCGGCCTTTAGCGTCCTTGGCGCCGTCCCCAAGGGCTTCCAAAATGTCGGCTCTCCTCACTTGGAGAGCGCGCTCATTTCCAAATTTGCCGCGCACTTGCCCGCCACGGTCATTGTCATGCTCGTCGAGCACGTTGCCATTTCCAAGTCTTTCGGCCGTGTTAACAACTACACCATTGACCCTTCTCAGGAAATGGTTGCTATTGGCATGACCAACATTCTCGGACCCTTTCTCGGCGGTTATCCCTCAACTGGGTCCTTCAGCCGTACTGCTGTCAATTCCAAGGCCGGCGTCCGCACGCCTGCTGCCGGCATCATTACTGGTCTCGTCGTATTAATTGCCACCTATCTTCTCACGGCCGTCTTCTTTTACATTCCGAGTGCATCTCTGGCTGCCGTCATTATCCACGCCGTCGGTGATCTTGTCACGCCTCCCAACACCGTCTACCAGTTTTGGAGGGTCTCGCCTCTTGAGGTCTTTGTCTTTTTCATTGGTGTCTTTGTTAGTATCTTTGTCCACATTGAAGAAGGCTTGTATGCCACGGTCAGTCTTTCGGCGGCCATTCTTCTCTTCCGCATTCTCAAGGCACGTGGCCGATTCATGGGCAAGGTCCGCGTCCACTCCGTTCTCGGCGACCACGTCATTGGAGCCGACCACTCGGAGGTTGTTGGCGAGTATGGCACATTTACTGAGACGCTGGAAAACTCTTCACGCAACGTATTCTTGCCTCTGGACCACGGCGACGGCTCCAATCCCGAGGTTGAGCTCGAGAATCCGTACCCTGGCGTCTTCATCTACCGCTTCTCTGAGGGCTTCAACTACCCCAACGCCAACCACTCTCTGGAGTATCTTGTCGACTTTATCAAGGGCCAGACACAGCGCACCAGCCCCGAAATGTTTGACCGCAAGGGTGACCGACCGTGGAACAACCCCGGCCCCCGCAAGACGGCCAAGAGTCGCGAGACCCGCGAGGATCGGCTGCCGACCCTCAAAGCCATTATCCTCGACTTTAGCTCCGTGAACAATGTGGACATTACTTCGGTCCAACGCCTTATTGATGTCCGCAACCAGCTTGACAAGTACACGGCCCCTGAGGTGGTGGACTGGCACATTTCCTGCATCAACAACCGCTGGACCAAGCGCGCCCTCATTGCCGGCGGCTTCGGCGTGCCCACGACGCCCTCGGACGGCGTTCCGCACCGCTGGCGCTCCATTTTCAGCGTGGCCGAGATTGGCGGCAAAGACTCTGCCGCTGCAGTCGCCGAGGAAAGCGCACACGACCTGGCTTTTCGCCACAGCCGAGCGGTTGACGAGGAGATGGTCAAGGCGGGCGACTTGGGCGACTCGGACCTGGACTCGCCCGTTTCTACGGCATTCGACGACGAGAAGCCGCCGAATATGGTAGGGACGCTTCGCCAGCGTCGCAAGGGTGCGGTCGTCAGCGGCTTAAACAGACCACTCTTCCATATTGACCTGACGAGCGCCGTTCAGAGTGCCATCTCCAACGTCCAGGCGAGAGAAGAATTCCGCGCCGCATCCATGACAGAGGCGTCTTGATCTGGACGTCTTCATGCATTTTTGATTTAGCGAGCATAGTTTTGCATTAGCGTTTTGTTATCTCACTGAGGCTGGTGCATTTGAGCAGACCATGACATGCATCCGACATGATAAATAACATTTTTGAATAAACTTGTAAGCATCTGACACATATACTTTTTGCATCGGAATT
Organism: Beauveria scarabaeidicola; assembly: GCA_037289395.1. Classification (NCBI taxonomy): domain Eukaryota; kingdom Fungi; phylum Ascomycota; class Sordariomycetes; order Hypocreales; family Cordycipitaceae; genus Beauveria; species Beauveria scarabaeidicola. The sequence goes on along the minus strand of JAEIJG010000006.1, from coordinate 21,662 downwards.
TCGGAATTAGCAAAATGATGTAAATGTGGATAATTGCAATTAAAATCACGTGATTTCGCGACAAGGAAACTCGCGTCTAGTCACGCTGCATGTTTAGCCTTTTATCAACTACACCATATCAACTGTCCCAGCCTACTGAAAGAAGGCCTGTCTCCTACCAGAAAAGCCCTCAACCTCAAACTCCTACGGAGACATCATCTCGTGCGCGGCGTCACCACTGCCATGCCGGTGGGCATTCAGCGGCTTAATGCCCGTCGAACGCAGCCCAACCCCAACATTGTCTTTATAAAGCCCCTGCCCGGGCCCGATTCCTCTACTGCTGAAAAATTCCTTGAGCGAATCGCCGCGCAATGCCGTACGCTCCCCCGCCACCCCCTTCGCTCCCCCCTCCTGCTTTCTCGCTAACAGTCCCGCCAGTACCCATCATGAAGGAGCACCACCTCTCCGTCGTCACACTCGAAGAGTACGAGCCCAACCGCGAATTCGTCGGCCGCAACTTCAACGCCGGCGAGGTCATTCAGCTCGTCCTGAAATCGGTGCACGCGCCGCACCGGTGGCTGCCGTTTCGGTACGTGCAAATGGTCATGATGCACGAGCTCGCGCACTGCACGCACATGCACCACGCGCGCGCGTTCTGGGCCGTCCGGGACGCCTACGCAGCCTCCATGACGGCGCTCTGGGGGAGGGGGTACACGGGGGAGGGGATATGGGGCCGGGGCGCGGCGCTCGATACCGGCGCGTGGGAGCGGGACGTCGTGGGGGAGGAGGAGCCGCTCCCGGCGCATCTCTGCGGGGGCACGTATCGATCGCGGGGCCGAGGGCGCAAGCGGAAACCGAAGCGGTCGTGGAAGGAGCAAAAGGAAAGACGGATTGCGAAAAAGTTTGGCGTGAATGGAATGGCGCTGGGCGCGGACGAGGCGGAAAAGGTGAGGCTGGAGGGTGGGAAAAAGGTGGTCGGGAGGCCGCGCGTGGCGGGGAGCGCGAGGGGGAGGGAGCTGAGAGCGGCGGCGGCGCTGGCGAGGTTTGACAAGCAAAAGGTGGAGGATGTGAAGAGTCAGGCAGAGGACGAGGAGGAGGGTGAAGAGACGGAAAGTGGTAGCGAGTATGAGGTGGACCTGAAGGAAGATGCGGTGGACTTGGATGGGAAGAAGATGAAGGACGGAGATGGCGGCGCCATGGTCAAGGTGTGCGAGGACGAGGACGGCAACGACCCATCAGCGCGCAACGAGCGCGACGAGCTGCGGAGCGTGTTTGCGCGGCCGCCGGTTCTCAAGGCCAAAGGGGACGCCGGGAGGAATGCGGCGGACGCCGGGCGGCCCCGCATCAAGACCGAGCTGGAGAGCAGCAGAAACCGCAACAGCGTCGGGACGGGTATGCTGCGCGAGGTTCCCCCCGTCCCCGCGCGGCCGCTGCGCCTACACGACATTCCGCACATCCGCGACTCTATACCAACCCCCAAGCCAACACTGTCAGCCCGCAAAGACGCAGCATCAAGACCAGTCGCAGCTCCGTCGTCGTCGTCATCGTCGTCGTCTTGGCGACCGACTGCGGCCACACCAACCCCGACCACGCGACCAGCCATTACAATCCATCGCCTTGCCGCTTCGCCGGCACCGAAGCGGCAACGTCCGGCAGCAGCAGCAGCAGCCAAGGAAGAAGAAGAAGAAGAAGAAGAAGAAGAAGCGCCGTTGACGGAGGATGGCGACGTGGTGGTGGGCGCTGGGACGTGCCCGCTGTGCTCGCTGGAGAATGACGCGGCGGCGGTGCGATGCGCGGCGTGCGGCAACGTGCTGAGGGCGGACGCGGTGCAGGGCGCGTGGAGGTGCGGCGGTGCGGAGTGCGAGGGCACGGGGTACGTGAATGCGGGGGATTGCGGCGTGTGCGGTCTCTGCGGTGAGCGGAAGCCGTGATGTTGAACATGATGGATGAATATAACGACTGTCTCGTGAAGAGGGCTACATTATTGTGTTTTTAATTGCTGCGATGGGTGTAGGTTCTATGCATTTTTGGAGTTTGGGTTGGCTTATACGAGCCATGACTGCTGTCTTGATACACATTTTTCAGCCTCTACACACATTTTCAATCTTTACCAACGTTCAATTTCTACATTGTCCCATTTCTGCAAATCTTGCCGATTCTACCTTGGGCACTCACTAGACAAGATGCCTTGTCCCATCTCTACACTGCCAGCCGTCCACATTTCAGCAAAACGAGTTGCAAACAAGCAGAGAAACAAAATCTCGGCCGCCGTCGCTCTGTCAAAGGGGTTGTCTGCTCCCCCCTATGCTACCAACATCACCAGCCTCAAGCAGCATGTGAGCTCTGTGCTGTGCGTGCTCCTACCGCATCGGGGCAGCCTGGCGGGGGGAACCGGACCTGCAACGTCTCCGGGGCCAAGACATAATGAGGCTGGGTTTGTGTTGTCGTCGTCTGGTCATGTGCCTCTCTCTCTCCACTTGGCCAAGGCGGCAACTTACAACCGACTTCAAGAGAGGGGGGGGGGGACCAGGTTGTCGTGCAAGAGGAGCATGGGCTCTGGAAACTTGTGCGCCCATCATTTCTCGACAAGAGGATCCGGTAGTCAAGAGTTGTGTCCGATCTACCAATAGCTTCAGAGGCGCACCCCCTCTACCCAATGCCCTCCGTGACTCGGCGTCATGGTTTGCGAGCCGGACAGGCTACAGCAGACGAGTTGCTGTACCGAGTACGGATACAGGGAACGCGCAAGTATGGACCCTCCTCCTCGAGCGATGCAAAGGGCAGTAACAATGGCTAGAATAAAATAGTTGGCACCTTGTTCAATATGCTCAGAACAATATTTCTTGCATCAATCTCCTGCTTTTCTCAATCGCATGAAATCGAATACATGGCGCAGCTCAAGGTCGCCATCTAGGAGTAGAGCCTCGCCCTCCCGGGTATCCGTCAGCACAATAGTCGACTTGGCTCAGTCTCGTCCTTTGATGAAAAAAAAAAAGTAAAATATACAGGCAAGGACGTTTCAGCTGTCAGCTAGTCCCGGGCGAATGCAAATGCTATTCCTCATCTCTGATAGCGCGAGGCCTGGGTGGTTCCTCCCACAAAATGCTTACCCATGCTGAATCCTCCGTTGCGGGTCTTTATGTAAAGATGCATATATTACGAATGATAACTTCATTATTGTGCATCTTTAAAGACGTACGAGTTCTGGCCTTAAAAATCTCGCCCCGTTGCAACAAGGCTGGTATCTGCCAGCTCACCGGATCAACGTACCAGGCAGATGCCGCTAAATGGTTACGTTCCGTGGTGGCCGGCTTCCGGCACGCCTAGCTACTCCATTGCGGAGTTATTAGTTTTCATTTCGACAGCCTTATTTATAGTTTGAGGCCCGGCGAAGGAGTAGACAGTAAGCTACAAGGCCAGGAAGTAGAACAGTATCACAGCTCAGAAACTCAAAGCGGCAGCACTAGCGAAGCATTAGAATCCGTGGCAGATGAACCACAACGTCAAGGTAAATCGTTCTAGCTTTGTTTCGCGCTGAAGAAAAGTTGGCTGCTTATTATAATCGGCCGTCGCCTGGTATATCCCCAACTATACCTTGCCCACCCAACGGCTTCTACACGCACAAACTCGGACCAGCAGCTTAATCACCGCCCATCGTCTTCCGTAGCATTGCAATATTGCCATTTCCGGTAATTTCCCATGGTTCCAGTGACCACACTTGTTTGAGACAATTACATATGCAATTGGCTCACAAGCGAGCCTGGTGCACCTGCAGCAAAACTAGCGTCGCTGCGGTTTGTTATTGACTTGTGCAACCAGGAGGAGGGTCAGGGTAACTGCCCTTTGCTTGGTTGGATTTGCAATCGACTTTGTACTATTTCTTCTACTCCTTTCACTAGTTGACTGAATTGTTTAACCGTAAAAGCTCCTTGACTTGTACCCTAGACTAACCAAGATGGGTTTCCCTAACCTCGCCGAAGAAGTTGGTCTCAAAGGCAAGTTGCACTGTGCTGCTGTATTTCTTTTCTTTATTTCTTGACCCAATATTGCTAACGGCTTTCAGCGCTTAATCGCTGGTTGATGACGAGGTCCTACATTGCATCGTACGCTGTCCACCTACAACATCTCGGCCTAATGCAGCCTTGTCCCGGCACCAGACCGGCCATCGCCTAGTGCTCTGTCATTTTCTAATTTGCTATCTCAGTTATGCGCCTTCGCAAGCCGATATCGCCTGCTTCAGGGCCACTGATGCCGTCCCTGATGCCTCGCTGCATCCACATGCCGCGCGATGGTACAAACACATGACCTCTTATGAGACCGAGTTCGTCCATCTTCCGGGTAATCCTTCCACGCTCTACAACGAGTACGGACCCGATGAGGTTATTTCTTCTACTAAGCTCGACGTCCCTAATGACAATGACGAAGACGTCGATCTGCTTGGCAGCGATGACGAGGAAGATCCGGAGGCGATACGCCTTCGTGAGCAGCGCTTGGCTGATTACAACGAGCGAAAGGCGGCCAAGACAAAGACTTGTGCCAAATCTGTAGTCACCCTCGATGTTGAACCGTGGGGTATGTTTCTTGATACTTGCTCTGTTTGCTTTCTTTTGGCGTTGGACTTTGGCTGCACGTACACTAACAAAGGCTAGATGACGAGACTAACATGACAGAGCTGGAAGCAGCCGTTCGCGGTATTGACAAAGAAGGCTTACTTTGGGGAAAGTCTAAGCCGGTCCCTGTAGGATACGGCATCAAGAAGCTGCAGATTAACGTGGTTGTCGAGGACGACAAGGTCTCGACTCAGGACGTCCAGGATGAGATTGAAGCCTTTGAAGTGGTCCTTGGAAATTAACCGCCTGTAGCAGTGAAATTTAGGCGTCTAGGCCTTCGCCGGGATGCGCTCGGCTTCCTGCTATGTACTCCACGATGCTCTCGCAAATTTCCTTAGGCGGCGGTGGGGTTATTTTTGCCTCATCCTTTTCGCCTCTTGAGAGCTCAGAGGGATCCCGGATATTCTCTTCCTCAGACATGTGCCACGTCCCCACCACCTCGTAGCGGTGCTCCCCAGTTAACCCCCCCAATCGGCAGCCCCTGCAGCGTCGCTAGAACATCATCATGTCGCTTTGTGCTGTTTGTGACCAATCTAATCGACTTGATATCGACCAAGCTTTTATCCATTGCGAGAAGGAAGTTGTCATTGCATTGTTAGGCTCGGAAAGAAGAATAAATACTCCCAAAGTGAAGAAATAAGCCACGTCCTCTAGTTAGCGCCAGCCGTCAACAAGAAGGTGCGCAGTCAAAACACTGCGGGGACTTGGATCTTGCCTTGTTGCGTAAAAATGTGGCTTTTCTGATAACGCAAGTTCTTGCGAATCGCAAGGCATTTGGTTGGACGGGGTCGGGGTGCAAGTGCCGGGGGAATTGGCTGGATGCTGGATGGCAGAGGAGGGTGGTGCGGGGATCTTGCGTCGTGGTGTGTCGCAACCCAGTCTTTTGAAAGAAAGGAAGAAAAAAAAAAGGTCGGTTGATCCTGGATGGCCTGGCCGTGCTGTTATCTATTGCGGGGAGGATTGAGACACACAGTCAAGTTGGAGCCCGGGACCCGGTCAACGTTGGACGTGGTGATGCCAGCATTTCGCGTGGCGCTGTTGTTGCAACATGTGTACAGTCGCATTACCACGGGCTAGGTGTCTCGGTTGGCAGGTTGGCGCAGAATAAGTCGGACATGGCCTGAGGTCCTGAGGAGCATGAGCAATGGAAACGCATGGGCAGGCGAGCATGACGCAAAGTGGTGCTGGGCGAGAGAGCGGATGGGCCGACCTGGGGAGCCAAGGTTATCGCGGAGGAGGGCGGCGGGTAGGTAGTGGACCAGGCGAGATCTGGAGCGGAGAGGGGATGGAATGGGACGATGCATGCTGGCGCATTGATTACATTGTCCAAGTAGAGATGCACCAGACATGGTCAATATTGGCGCATTTCAAGGTACCCAGAGGAAGATGACCTTGCTACCAGTATCTATCTGATGGGGTGACGAGAGCAGTGTGGTGTTTGCACAAGACGTGCATCTCCGGTTGGGCAGCTGGCAGACGGCAGCTTGCAAACAAACAGCTGTTGACAGCTGGCGTCATGGAGTGCCATTGTCTGCAACCTTGTGAGCTTCGGGCCAGAATTGCCATATTGGAGTGCTGGTAATGTATTTTTCTAGTACCTTTTTGATGAATTTAGCCTCGTTCACGAATTAATACAGTCAAGTACCTACCTCGTCTTGCCGGCACCAAGGCAGTCCAGCTCCAAGTCCACTCACTCTGCGGGAGCGAGGCCCCACCGATCGCGGCGGCGGTGCGTGCCAGCGCTCGAGTCCACTATATCATGCAGGGCTACTGCGCGGTACCTTCCAGTATCCTCCCACCATGTCAGCTCGCAAAGCTACTTCCATCTACCCGGGTTCCCCGCAACAGCGTTCTACGTCACTGATTGGCGGCGCGAACAAGCTTTCATGGCTGATCGACAAGTGGCATGACCAGCTTTGTCGGCCGCTGGCTGATGATTTGTATACTGCCGTAGACAACATCGTGCCGACTAATCATCCAATCGTTTGAGTGTGCCATCGACGTGCTGCAGTGCTGTTGCCGTCGTCTAGGTAGGTGGGTTACAGATACTGGTACTGCCACTCAAATTGGGGTCGCAGCCTCATACGTTGTGACTGGGAGGCACGCATGTCGTCTTGTCCGTTTTCGTCGTCGGAAAATGTCTGCGAACCACTGCCAAATGTTGTAATTACTCGTAATTCTGCCCTGTCACAGAGAGAGACATTCAAGTGACACCGGGCAACCGCCGAGTCGAAACGAGACTTAGACGACCTAGGGGTCCATGTCGATGATACGTCAGGGACAAACCAAGAGCGAGACAGATGCGGTCAGTAATACGCAATTTTTCCCCTTTTTCCAAGAATAAGATAGGCATTTAAAACCCCCGTCTCTGTTGGCTGTTCTTGAATCATCCCTGTTTTTTTGCAAGGCCTTTGGCGCCACGCGTGTGCGGATAGTGTCTCGTGTGCCTGTTTGTGGTAGCATTTCGACCCGGCCGCGTCCTCTGCAACGTGCTGCAGCCTTTTTCGTACGTCATGACCGGCTCCTCGTCCTTTTCTTTGCTGCGCCGTACCCTTTGAGTCGACTGATGACGATATTTTAAAGTTGCACCGTGTCTCGACTGGATTGCGGCAGTCTGTCTCCGTACCTTGACGGGGATATCCTTGGCTGCAGAACAAGTGGCACAAATCGAGATGCTGAGCTCCACAGCAAGCAGCCAAGTACCCCAGAAACGGGCGGTACTTGTGTTTACTGGTCAGTGTGTGTCGCAGACCAAGTACCGCATCACGGCTCCGGCGTCGGACCAAGTGTGGCTGAGACCCGAAACGGCCTAGTTGCGTTTGCTCTGGCTGTCAGCCTTTATTACTGGTAGTTGACGTCGCCACTGAAATTGATGTCACTGATGCCACTAAACGCCGCTGCGAATGGCGACCTACACCGCTGTAGCGCGCTAAAACATCTGCTAGAAGCCACTAACAAAGCCCATCATCACTTCTCTTTGTCCTTTTTGTCCTCTCGTCTCCTCTCGTCTCTCCCCCTCACTCATTCCCGCTGCCACCCTCCTCTTCTCGCATCGTTCCATTTCTCCCAACTTTTTTCTCCCACACCCTCTTAATACTTGTCTTCTGTCTTTTCCCTACCGTATTCTCATCTCACCGTTGCCACGTCCCACCATCTCACGCCATTCTCATCTAGTCACGCTCTGTGTTGACTACCCAGGCCCCCTCATCATTCCACTTCTGCCGACGCACGCCAAATCGTCTTACTATATAACACACCACCACCGCCAGCGCGTCCTTCCCCTCACACTCGTGCTCATTTTACCACTTCTTTCGCCTATCCCCGTTCATCAACTCATCTCACTCGACCTTTTCCATAATCCATCTTTGACTCCTTTTCCTTTTCTAACCGTTTACTGCCGCAAACGTCGCTCGCTTGCGCTTCTCAAGCCGAGCCCACCCAATTGCCCATAGTTCCGTCCGCCGACTGTCACAAGCCCGCTCGGCATTCGGCCAACCAGACACCATCACCATCACCGCATCACACTCTCGCACCTCTCGACACAACGCCCACCCTTTCCTTTGGCATGTCCGACAACGCTCCCAACGCCGGCATTGCCCATCGCCGCAGCTCCATCACCCAGGCTGCCCTCTCCAATCTCTTCCAACGCGGGCCCTCCAACGGAAATGTCCCCCCGCTGTCCGGCGCCCCAAGCATGACGGACCCCCGCGGTCGCCGCCTTTCCGTCAGCACCGTTGGCCTCTCCGGCAGCTCGCCCACGAACCCCGCTGCCTTTGTCCGCCGTGAGAGCGTCTCGACCACTTCCAACGCCGGCTCCAACGCCGGCTCCATTGACGAGTCCGCCGTCGAGGATGACGACTTTGTCCCAGGCAGCGCTAGAACCACGCCCAACACGCCTTTCACTCGACGCATGAGCTTCGGTGCCCCGGCCGGCTCTGGCTCTCTGAGGGGTTATCGCCCCTCCAACAGCCCTGGCAACGGTAATACCAACCCAACAACTCCTCCTGCCAACCCGCAGCAGGCCCAGCCCCAACCTGCCCTCGCCCGCCGCCTCTCCACAAACAAGTCGCCTCCCGTGGCGGCTTCGTCAGGCTGGTCCGTGTCCGGACGCCGCCCAAGCACCGTCCTGTCGTCGTCCCTACCACAGGCAAGCTTCACCATGCACAAAAGAGCCCCTTCTGACTATGCAAATTCTCGAGCAGACCAGCAAGGCTTCAACTGGTCCGAACAGTTGAGATCCCGCGCAGAGAGCTCCGTCGCTAGCGCCCGACCCTCCTTTTCCCTCGCCTCTGGCTCGCCTCCCAGGATGGCCCATGACCGCGCCAGGTCCGTCTCCGAGATGGCTTCGCCTCCCAGCCAGGCGCCTCCGCCCGTGCAGCCCAGGCAAGATAAGCCCAAGCCCGATGCGTTCCAGGAGAGGATTCTCAAGGGAGATTTCTACATGGATTGATTCAAGTGTCAATCATTTCGATGCAATCAGCTTGTGCTGAACATTGCGCGCAATCAGTTTGATGCAACTCATTAATGCAACACATTGATGCAATCCATTTCAGTCATCTGATTCTCATCGACCCATCAAATCTTTCATGAATTATCCAAAAGTTGACAGGCTCGGTCTGCACGGGTTGAGTCAGTCGAGCAGCTCATCAATTTAGTTCATTCTTGTTTTTATGGCGATGGATTTACTCGACACTTGAGCACCCCATTTGCACTGTACCGGCGGATATTAATGGCGCGACACAAAATGTGGAAAACATGGCCCTTCGTTTCTGAAGCGTTGGTCTCTCCAGCGTTTTTTTCCCTCGTCTTTTTTTTTTTGTTAAGCGATGGCATCATGCCGCCTCGGGGCAGACGGCTTTACGAACACAACCCACGCATTTGACACTTGCGACACATGGCTTTGATTCATGTACACTATTTGGCCTAGGTGGCCACGGTGAATATACGATATTGGCTGTTGAATGGATGATATTGAAGGGGCTCTTGTTGAAACTGATGGATTTACTGGGTGGCGGCTTGAATGGATGCAAACAAGACTGATCCAGTTTGCAGCGTAACGGATTGTTCGCTCAAAATGTTGATTTACGCGCTGTATTGTCAGATGTGTCTTGCTTTTTCGACAAGAGCCGGTGGCGTATCAAGATTGGCTGCCAAAATAGCTACGAATGGAACTTGACAAGTACTTTTGACGTGAAGATGAGTGAATAGCTAAGAATGGAACTTGACAAGTACTTTTGACGCGAAGATGAGTGACGGTGCGGTAGACGTGGATCACGGAAAGGTTGACTTTTGTTCGTGTATGATATCCAACTCTTGATAATCGCATCTTCCGAAAGGCCACAATGTTGCATTTGTAGAAGCGTAATAATGATACAAACTAGCAACATGCATACATCATGACAGCTGATTCTGTTTACGCAGCCATATATCCTCGTTATTGCTTCCCTTTTCCCTCATCATATACTCGTCTTTCCCTAGTGCTTCCCACACGCCCAGCCAAGCAACAATATTGTACATTTTTAATCCCGTCCTCTGCTTTGCCTCCTCACCTACTATACAAAACAGTCTTACCATCGTCCCATCATCAACAACTCCCTCCCCCGCCCCCCGACCACAGCTCATCAAAACGTAAACATGTTTGGGTCCGGTATCCCCTGAAACATGTCCGTCCAAAATTGATCATTCGTCGCCGCGCTCATTCCGGCTCCACGTCCCGCCGCCGCCGCCGCCACATCGAACCCTTCAATCGCGCCGATTCCCATGGCCGTCGGAAACTCGCCCCCGACCCCGTCGTAGAAACTGCCGCCCCCGGCCCCGGCCCCGCTGCCCGACATGACGGCCTCGGCGAGCCATGGCGGGTAGTCCATGCTGCTGCTGCTGCCGGCGTTGGGGTCAATGAAGAAGGGTTGTTGTGGTGGTGGTGGTTGCTGCTGCTGCTGCTGCTGGCGGTAGTAACCAAATGGCGACGACGCGCTTCCTGGGTCGCTGCCCGTCGCGACTTCGGAGAGGAGCTGCAGCGGCGTGTTTACCGTCTGCATCTGCGTCTGCACCGGCTGCTGATACTGCGTCTGCGTCTGCGTCTGCGTCTGCGTCTGCGTCTGCGTCTGCGTCTGCGGCGTCTGCATCTGCATCTGCATCTGCTGCTGCTGCTGCTTCTGCCGTGTCCCACCACCGCCCTCCGTCCTGCCCTGCTTCACAAACCAGCTCCTCAGCATCGCCAGCACCACCAAAAACTTGCTCGCCGGCCTGCACTTGTCCTCCTTGGCCGTCAGCCTAAACTTGTCCAGCAGCGCATCCAGATGCTCCTGCACGCGCATGCTCTCCCGCAACGACCCGGCCGACGCCGCCGACGCCGAAAAGTGCATCTTCAGCAGCACCACGACCGCGTACGCGACGCGCACAAAGTTGAACACGGGAAGGCACCGGATGCTTTCCACGTCCAGGGCCAGAAACGTCGCAAAGATGCCGTTGATGGCCGCGAGACACGCCGTCCGCGCCTCGTCGTCGTAGTCATCGGCGGCGGCGCCGAATTCCGCGGCAGCGTCGTCGTCGTCGCCGCCCAAATTGTCCGCGTGCAGCACCGTCTCGTGCATGTACAGCTTCAGCAGATCAAACGCGATGCGCAGGGTAGCCTGCATGCGCGCCGGCGGCACGCCCGCCTTGTACCGCTCCAGATCGCTGCCCAGCGCGCGCAGCGCCTGCTGCTGCTGCTGCTGCTGCTGCTGCGTGCGCGCGTCGGCGCCCACATCTACCGCCGCTGCCGCGTCCGGGTCGAGCTGGGCGCCAATTTGCTCGCCGAGACGGTGCGTCCAGACCAAGTGGCAAAAGTACTTGTCGGTGGGCGCCGCGTCGGCGGCGCTCTCCAGCAGCGCCATGGACTCGCCCATAAAGGCCGTCCACCGAATCAGGTTCGGCCGGTGCAGCGACATGGCCGTGTTGGACGCTAGGTAGTAGCACGTCAGCCAGGTGCGTCGCGCCTCGAGGCTCGTCGGGTCCGGCGGCGGCGCCTTGTTGCGCAACAACGGATCGCCGCGCCACCCAGCACCACCACCGAAGCTCATCCCCCCGGCCATTCCCTGGTTCCTCCTCATCCTGCCATTCGTCCTCCTCCCGAGCCCAATGTCAATCGCCATGACGGCCGCCGTGTGGATCAGCTGATAAAACTTGAGCTCCTCAAAGTATTCCGGCGGCCAGTACCAGATGACGGCCACGTTGAGCGCCTGCACGAGCTCCAGGCTCTTCTCCCCCGTCACCATGACCCTTTGCGCAAAAATCTGCATCAGCTCCTTTTGCAGCACCCGCTGCAGCGCGTGGTCCTCGCCCGCCGCCGCCGCCATCAGCGCCAGGAACAGGACCGGCTTCGCCCGTCGGAGCTCCGATATCGTGGTGCTCGGCGGAAACACGACCCCGGGCAGGTGCCGCACCATTTGCGTCTTGTACCGCGAAAAGAGCCGCGCCGCGAGCGGAGGCGGCACGAGCCCGCGGTCGACGACGTCGCCGTCGGTGGAGCGCGACGTGTACGCCGGCCAGCCGACCGAGGCCGCCGCCGCCGAGGGCCGTCTGTCGTCGGTTTCTGTATCGACCGCCGCCGCCGCCGCCGCGCTGCCGCCAACGTCGGGGGTGGTGGTGGTGGTGGTGGTGGCTGCGGTCGTGCTCTCCTCCATGGCCTTGCGCTTGCGGCCCGCCATGGTAATCAGCTGCTGAAAGGGGCTGTCCTGATCCGCCGGGCGACCGGTATCCCACGGCGCCACCTCTCTCTCCCAGCTGCCACGTTCCTGTTGTTGTTGTTGTTGTTGTTGTTGTTGTTGTTGTCCGGCCCTCCTCCGCCGCTCCGGCGCCGCCACGTCCTGTCTCGCCTGCAGACTCGCCGTCAGGGCGTCAATCTTCTTTTCCAGCTCCGACACGCGGCTGTCCGTCTTTCTTTGCCGCTTGCGCGTCGGCTTCGTCACCACGCAGCGGCGGTTCGCCTTTTTGCAGCGCCTGCAGGGTCCGTCGTCCGGATCCGGCTCGCACCGCACCTTGAGACCGCGGCAGGCCTCGCACGCGCGCAGCTTTTTCGGGTCGGTGCCGTTGCTGCCGTCTGTGGCGGCGGCGGCGGCGGCAGCAGCTTGCGCCGGGGAGCCCGAAGATGGGCCGGTGCCGGTGCCGTGCGATGCGGCCAACGACGGGGACTCCGAGTCCCCTCCGCTGGACGCATAGCCCCCCGCCGCGCCCAAGCCACTCTCCTCCATTATATCAGGGTGGGAAGCCCTCTCTCTCTTCCTTGATAACAAACCAAGATGGGGGAAAAGGATTTGTTTACCCCAGATTATTGGCGCCACAGAATAAAAAATAAAAGTAATAATAATAATAATAAAAACGCCCGCCCACCGATGGGACGTTATCGAAACGGTCCACCTAGACGCGCCCGCAGATCAAAGATGGCGGCTGGCCAAAGATTTTGGGGCAAATTACCTGTCTGCTTATTGGCGCGCGGTGCAGGCAAGTATAACTCGGGTGGTTTTTCAAGGCAACTTTTTTTTCTTCCCTTTCTTCTTTCGGTTGGGAAGCCCACGGAGGTTTGCAAGCGCCGAGATACCGACCTTGTTCTTGCGGGGTTTCGTAGCTCCGTTGCCTCCGACTTTTTTTTTTCTTAGAAGGGGAGGGGGACATATGATGATGAGTCAGCGGAATCAACTCTCGAGGAATTTGGCTGGCCTTGTCTTTGTCAAAAAGAGGTAAAAGACCGGCAGGGCTGTAGAGAAGAGATATGGACAAAACGGAATTAAAAGAGCATCGTGGCTCGGGCAAAGGCATCGATTTGCGCTCGGGGCAGCGTAGGGGACAGCTCCGAGGCCGACATGCGTTTGCGGCCAAAGAAGCACAGGGCTGGCAAACTGGCTGCAGCCTCTCGGTATTATTAAGAACGCCTGCGCTTGGCCAATACGACAAGTTCACAACTTCAAAGGTGAAAGCAGTGCGATTCTGGAGACAAAAAAGTGGTCAGATGTGAATTCACAATGCTTATTTGTAAGCGATTTCCTTGGCCGAATGCGTCACACGGACGGCGTCTCCGTTTTCACCGGGCTCCTTTACGGATACACGACCATCATTTGCTGGCCATTCTCCAAGAATCGAAAAATTTCAACTGTCATTATTCTATGAGTACTCTCGTTTCCACATGTTGAACAAAAACCATAAAAGAAATTCCCGAGTCCAGTAGAGAGTAGATCCCCGTCAGAACATCGCAAAGTATGACATGTGCTACTAATAGTCCTATGCACGTGGAATCCTTTTCTCCAATTCAAAGAAACCGCAATAGGGACAAGAGACTGAAAATATTCCCAAATACCAAAAGAGAACGAACCTGCCGAGAAGAGTAAACTCGACCAGTCGAGCATAATGCGACAGTACAAAACGCCGCGCTTATCCTAACCCAAAACAATCCATTAAGTGTAGCCTCCCAATCTGCGCATAAATGCCATTTCGTTCCTCCTTGCATAAAATCCAAATCCAGGTAAATTCCTGAACAGAGTGGTATCGCTGTGCGCCACAGGTGCTTGGGTATGGGAGTGGTCATGAGGCAGAAATCGGCCAACAAATAAATCATTCTGGTATCAAATAAAAACGCCAATTCCCGCAATCGTGGTAGAAAAATCGTTCTAGTACAGAGAGCGACTGTTGCTTCCGCCGCCGCTCGCGTAGATGGAACTCTCTCGCCGTTTATTTCCCCGCTCATTCGGGGCCAGGTTCGAACTGCTACCAGGTCCATTGGGAAGCTGGAAAACTGCTCTGTCGTAAGCAGCCGGAGGTCGAGGGCCTGTACCGCCCGCTTGCTCGAGACCGTGGTTGTTCTCGTATCCAGGCCGCTGTACTGCCCCGCCCGAGACCATGCCTGCGTTCTGCTGAGCAAGATGAGCTGGTTCATACGCCGGACGGTTAGACGCCGTGGACGGTGTTGGCGACTGCCGGGCGGGAGCCCTGCTCTGTGCAAGTGGCGGCGTGGGAGTCGATCTCGACGGCCCCCGTACGGCCTCCACTCTCGCCTGTCTGTGAGGCGAAGAGGCACTTCCCGACGATGTCGATGGTCGAGGTGCTGTTTCCTGGCGCGATGGACCGTCAGAACGCCATGAGCTTTCCGCATGTGTTCGCTGCACAGACTCCGTCGCCGATGCTGTCGAAAGCTCGTATTCTTCAGGATCGATGCCGAAAATCCCTTCAAAGTTTTGCAGAAATGTAGCAAAAACGGGCGCCGGAATGTTGAGCGTTGGTGAAAAGACAATTCCAACGTTTCGAACCGTCATCTTATTCACCGCAGAGTTGTTGATGATTCGAATAAGAAACGAAATGAGGTACTTGAGAAGAGTCAGGTTGGCTTCTGGGAGTCGCTGAACAAGGTGGGCCATGACCGCAATCTTTTCATCGCGATCTTGGATTTCCGTCGTATTCAAAAAGTCGAGGTGGAGATCGCGTGTGAGGATAGTCGAGGGCAGCTCTCTCAGGTACAACTTGAGCAGCGATGCCACGGCATGAATGTCATAGTAATTCTCGTCCGTGATGAGATTAATGTCCGACTCGTGATTAAATCGTTCGCGAATTTGCTTGATGACGGTATTCGAACCACTGAGGCGGAAGATTCCCTCTTCGTTGAGAGCATTATGAGCCTCCAGATACTGGATGCAGCGATAGATGACTGATGGCAACGGCACATCCACGTCGCGTGGCGGGTGAAACTGGACCGCTTCAGCCAGCGACGATCCAAAGACATGTCCAACGTGGTATGTCGGGCCTTGCGACACTATCGCCGATCCGCTTTCGCTGCCAGCCAGAGATTCCTGGCCATCCGACGACGATCTTGTCTTGGGCCCAAACCCGAAAAAGCTGCGCTTCCTCTGCTTCTTATCCTCAGCAGAGGGCTGAAGAGGCCCAAGCCTGTTACCCCACATAGAGGCGTCCGAGATCAAGTGAAGGTCCTTGGGAGCAGAAATCACCTTGGGGGTAGAGGTGGCGGGTGCATCACCCAAGTTTTGCAGGCTAGGCTGCTCGGGTAGACCAGGTGCAGCGTTGGGTCGCGCGGCAGAAGTGCCATGCTGTGGCGCATCCCCAGCATTGGTCGAGTCATAACGCACGCCAATGAGTGCATCAGGCTCTCCAGCCTGTTGAGAGGCAGCTCGTGCCTGCAAAGACTTTTTGAGCTTATTTGCGCCAGTCGACTCTTGAT
This sequence comes from Beauveria scarabaeidicola, assembly GCA_037289395.1. Taxonomy (NCBI): domain Eukaryota; kingdom Fungi; phylum Ascomycota; class Sordariomycetes; order Hypocreales; family Cordycipitaceae; genus Beauveria; species Beauveria scarabaeidicola. The sequence continues at coordinate 5,873 of JAEIJG010000006.1, read as the reverse complement.
GCGGTCGGTCATGGGTAGCGGACTTGGCTGCGTGGCTGTCAGTGCCTTCGGTGTCCCGAAACTCGATCCACTGGAGCAGAGCATCGACCCAGGAATCGCGCTCTACGTCGTCTTCGGCGCAAAGTACGTGCTTCACATGGCTTGTTGAGTCCTTTCTCTTTGGTTCGAGAATCAAAAAGGCATGTCTATACTGGTTATCGAAATCTTCTCCGGTGCTGCTCGGGACAGGCGACTGATTGTCGCCACTGTGCGACTGCTTTCCAATCTGCGCGCCTTGCAGCTTGATGGTCCCAAGGTGGGGGCCGCCTGGAGTCTCGTAGTACTTCAGGTTAGGACCGTCCAGGAGAAAGAATCTGACCTTCCAGCCTCCAAAGTTCTTGCCCTTTTTTGTGAGGTAACCACTGCGCACTACGCGTCCATCAGGCGCAAAGCTCTGCGCGCTGTGATCTGGCGTCAACCTGGAAACGGCACCAATCTCGTCATCATTGGGGGCAAGAGTGTTGGTGGAAAGGTATTTGCACAGTTCGAGAGCTGTAGCTTCATCAAGCTCAGTGTTGAGCAGTTCGTCCATGTAGTGCTCCAGGGCCTGTCGACGGGCATCAAGCTTAGCTGGCGAATGCCCGTTGAAGAGCGACTTTTCTGGCGTCTTTGCGGTAAAGACCTGACATTGTTTCATGCGCTGATCAAGCTTGGAGAGGGACAAAGTGTCCTTTTCTACCCGCCACAGCTCACCGCGGTCAGCTCTAGAGATGACGGCAAGAGTGAAGACGGGATCTTCTTCCAGTTGGGTCAAGGAGAGCAAGCTCGCGCGAGATGGCTTCATTCGGGAAGATGCAACTTTGATGTCGATGGACGGGAGGGCATTGGGTGGCAGGAGCAGGTCAGGATATTCGTCCGTGGCTAAGCCCTTGAGTTTTTGCTTGTGCTCCGTCGGGCTTGACTCCGCGTCCGCAGGCGGTTGCTCGTCCGAGTCGATTTGGCGTATACTAGGTACGTTCAGTGGTGATTCTTGCAAAGGCTGACAAGGTGCCGTAGAGGAGGTGCTAGATGAAGCAGCAAGAGGAGTGTTTGGGGGTAGAGGGATAGGCTGGCGAGGCGGTCTCGGCGAGAGTGACATTTGACTTGGTGGTGAGAGTGGTGGGGATTGGGCGCGGGTCTTTGTAGGTCGCGGGCTCATTGGCAAGCCAGGGCTTGACATGGGCGGTGCCAGTACCTGGCCTCGCTCAGTGTTCAAAACAGCAGCAAGGGATGCGGTGGCAGCTTCAGGCCCTTGTCCTTTGGAAGCAGCCTGCATCGGATTAGGCTCGTCGATATCAGGTATAGGTGCCGAGCGGCGACCATGGTCCGGAGTGCCCGTATGTTCAGCTGTGTTAGGATTCAAAGTCGCATCGGCGGCAGCCCCTTTCATAAGACGTCGATCCCAGTGAGCAAGACCAGGCTTATTCACATTTAACAAATCATCATATTCCGATTCAGAGTCAGAACCTTGACCAACGGGAGGTGAGGGTTGCGTTGGACGACCCTTGGGCAACTGGAGAGGTGCAGGCGGGCCTTTTCGAGATGGCGCAGCAGGCTTTGGAGCGGCTTCTTTCTTGCGGGAGGGGGACTCTGAGCCGGATGGGAGCCGCGGCGGTGGCATCTTGGGAGGTTCAGTTGGGAGACTTCGCGACGGCGGTAACTGTACGTTGAATGGAATTTCGCGCAGCGTTTCTTGGCCGCGCTGTTTTCGCGCCTGCTCTTCGACTCTTTCCTCGGCTTCGTGGTCGTAGTTGTTGAGGGCGTGTTCCCGAGGCTTTGGCATGGAACGACAAGGATTGAGAACCTCGGCAACGCCGGCAGCCGAAGGTTGGTGTTGGTGTGGGCGGTCGGCCGGTGGTGTAATGGGATAGGGCGCCATTGTGAGATCGATGGGAGAGTCCTTTTGACTGTCTGATTCGAGCACTGGGGAATCGGGGTTCATGACGTTGTGCGTGTCCACATCCACCCGAGGAGTAGGGCGAGGTTCCCCTGCACCACCTTGGGGAGCGCGGCCTGCGGCTGCGCGAATAACGGAAGGATTATTGATGAATTCCTTGAGCTTTTTCCTATAGCGTTCCTTATCTTTCAAAGCCGCCTCGAGATCCTTGTTGAGGCCGAGGATCAAGGCTCGCTGCTTGTCAACTAGTCTCCATAGTTGGCTATTCTGCTGCGACTGGGATTGCTTCTCTTTTAACAAGTACTTAATGACGGCTTCTGGGCTACCGGCAGTTTGTATCAGATGAGCAATGTCATGAGACTGTGGAGATGAGCTGGAGGCGCTTCCGTCTGGGCGTTGGGTTGACATGGCTGAGATGGCGGTATCAAGAGAAGAGTTTCTCGGCGTGGGCATGGCGCGGGCTAGAGCCGCTACAACGGGTGCATCCATGGAAAGATTGGACGATGCTGGAGCCGCAGGAAGTTTCTCGGAAGTCAGTGGCTGGGAGACGCTGCGGTTGACCCTTGAAACATTGGGAAGGCTTTGGCTGCTGCGGAAGATGATTAGCACCGTCGGACTGGGAGATTGCACAGCGTGGACATGTAGAGGGAGGCTGTACATACTTTGCAATAGCTCGGTCTGGACTCGAAGGGCTTGACGAATCCGAATAAAAGGTCGTCTGCACAGCAGGCTGGTTGTGGCGACCAGACCTACGAGGGGTGCCTCTGGAGTTCTCTCGCGGTTTGCTCGTAGCTGGAGGCTCGTATTGCTGTGTTGCGGAAAGTGGACTCGGGGCGGCAGGACGGGGTGATCTAGACGGGGAACAAGAGGTCAGCACCTGGGAAAGGAAACAGAAGAGATAAAGAGAGAAGAAAGAAGTATAGCGGGAAGGCAGGTAAAAAGAGGTGCAGTATGTTGCAGACTGTGGCTAGCACAAGGTGATGGGACGGATGGAGGCGCCGGGGGTGGGCACGCGGGCAAGTACTGACCGGGGACCAGGGCCAAGAGATGCTGGCAGGGGAAGCAAAGGCTTTGCAGACTGTGGCGAGTGAGGTCCTACGGCGAGGAGGTGCTGCAAAGGTTGGGATTCGTGAGGGGAGGCGTGATGCGGACGCGAATCGTGCGAGGGGGCCGCGGCGACGTCGTGTTGATGGGAGTCGAGGCGACGAGAGGTCGGAGGAGGCGGAGGGCGTCGTCGAGGGCTAGCAGGCGGGGAAGAAGCGTATTGGGAGTAGAGACGTGCGTCGGTATTGACGTCGACGTGGGCGTCTGTTGAAGGAGGAGCCATGGTGGTGACAGCAGCAGCAGCAGCAGCAGGAAGCCGGCCACGGGTAGATGCAGGCTGCGACATGATGCTGACTGGCGAGAGAGTCAGCGTCGGCCAATTGGTGGGGGGCTCCGTGTGAGGAAGAGGGTCTGCAGGGCCACTCTCGCGTAGGAGGGTTTCGAGATGGCTGTCCCGTCACCCTGATCAACGACGCATGAACGGAGGCGTGGCCAGCTCGGCAGGGGCGCGATGATGGGACGGGGTCGGTTGTTGGAATTGCGGTCGAGGCTAGTAGGGGTGGTGACTAGACATGTGTTGAGTTGTCGATTGTTGGAGAGAGATGCCGGGCCCGTCGACGATGAGGAACGAGGAATAATTGAAATTCGGGTGCTGGTTGTCTGCCCAGGCCGGAAGTGCTGGGACGAGCACCGTTGATAAGGACAGGGCAGTTGGAGGGAAAAAACGTCGTGAGTGGATATGATGGCACAGAGGATGACACAGAAAGGGCCTCGGGCGGCAAGAGAGCAGGATTAGAGTTGTCGTCCGGCGGAGAATAGGAAAAGGAAAAAGAGAGGCAGGCGTAGGACAGAGAAGAGAAGAGCCGTGATAATATCACTATCACCAGCGCGTGTTTAGTGGAGTGGAGGAGCGACAGCAGCAGACGGAAGAGGGGGGGGGGGGTGGAGGGGTGGCAAAAGGCGGCGGCGGGTGGGGATGGGTTAGAGGGGGTGCAAGCGTGCAAGGGCAGAAGGGGTGGACGAACACGCCAGGACAAGATAGGTGGCTATTGGTACATGGGGATATTTGGGGGGCCAAAGAGAGGATGGAGAGGTTTTGGGTTTGATTAGCGGCTTTTGGGTTATTGTCTGGGTGGGTTTATCCGTTTGTGAGTTTATTCTCTCGATTTATCTTGTCGATTTTATCTTGTCCATTCATTTTACTGGTGACTTGCAGCGTCCAGGCGCTCTGTGGCCTGCTAGTGCAAGCGTGTACTTGGTACGTCGATACGGATAACAGATACAAAGAACCAAAGTTCCGTCTCATGTCTGGACAAGAAAAATAAATGAAATAGTTGCTTAGGTACAATTTTATCTTGCACGTTTTTTTTTTTTTGTTCAGCAGCCCCCTTTCTCAGTGACGACCGATGAACCGATGTAACGGCTGTATAATAAGTCTATCCGTAGAAGAGACAGGTGACAGGGCAGCACGGGCCAGCAACAGGCGTTGTACCTGAGGTTACAAGAGGTAAGTATACCTGTACAATCGAGGCAGCGCCAACAGCACTTGCAAGGTTGGGTGGCAACTGGTTTGTCCCGTTGCAGAGAATCAAGGAGAAAACAGCAATCTTTACCGAAATCTGTTCAATCTAGGCATCGCCAGGCACCAAGCCAGATAAACACAACAAGCGATGGGCGTGCGACAACAGACTGCTGTGCGTCTGCAGACTGCAGAGTCTGCAGTGCGCTTGCAGCCGGCGCAGCAGGGATGTCTTGCCGGGCCGGTGGCAGCCTGGTGGCAGTTGGCAGGCCACAACTCCAGGCCTGTCAGGGGGTCCGTCCTTTATTCCCAGCGGGTCTCGCGCGGCATCTACCATGGTCTTTGGAGTCTGACAGCACCTTGGTATATTGATCAACAGGAAATTTATTTTTTCTATGATTTTGATAGAAGCTACAAATGAAATAATAGATAAAATAATAAAGGCAATTCAAGACAAGAGGGTGGTGAATTCCCCCTCGCCACTACCTTGCTAATATTACCGGTAGAACCCCCAGCATCACCCCTGGGCCCTGGCCTGCCTGCAGGCTGCACCCAGTCCCTCTCGTGATCCGCTGCAGCACACCTCATTTCCCTGCGATCAGACGTTCATGTCATTTCCCCTTTTTTTGCCAATATCCATCTATCTGCTACCAGCCTACCACTGCCTACCAGCCTACCAGCCTACCACTGCCTTGCCAGTACTGCAAGGATCCAGATAGACGAACAACAAATATATCAGTACTCCGTACGGAGTATTGCGTACGGATAAGTCATCATCCCTCATCCCCACCCTGCCCTTGATTTCGGTTCAGACATCTGTGATAAGTCGTCAATTTCCACCTCTCCTTTCGTAATTCTGTACCAAGTACGCCTGAGGCTTGAGCGGCGCGGCCTTGCTACCCGACTTCCGGCGTGGAGCACAACTCACAGACTCTTTTTAATTTCGCATCCCGTCAAAAAAAAAAAAAAAAAAACCTATATTCTAAAAATTAAACAACAGACAGATCCGCTGCAAAGCAAATCGCCAATTCATCAGTCGCCAAGCCCTGCAACTCGACCCATCATCATGTCCCTGCCCGCTGGGCTTGTTTCCACCTTGCTGCCCGGTCCCTGACAATCCCACCTCGACAGGACCTCTCCTGGCTCTCCAACACGCTTCACCGCAGGTAAATGGTACTGGTATTATCACCCTGTTAAAAAAGAAACGCGTTCGTCAAGCTTGGTTCCTGTCGTGCTACACACAAACATGCCCCCCCCCCCCCCCGCCTTTCTCCCTTCTACGGATAAGTTGACAACCAGGGTTGGAAATTAATTAGTAAATACTAATTAAATACTAAATTAGTAAGTAAAAGTCTATACTTTTACTAATTAATTTAGTATTAGTATTTAAATTCT